>VZRQ01003882.1:716318-783699 GCA_013397975.1 Machaerirhynchus nigripectus | reverse complement strand
TCCCTCTCGGCAGCCCCGCCGGCAGTAGCCCTTCTCCTCCCTCCCGGCTCCTCTTCTCTCGCCGAGAACTTTCGAGCATCAGTTCCTCTTTTTATTGGTTACAGCTCTCCTCATCCTTCCAACTTCGACAGGTGATCAGAGCATCGTGGCTGTTTTAGGTACTTACTTAGTGTCTAATTGCTTTTAAGAAATTGATGAACTTTGTTTGGGATAGCTCACATTGTTATTCTCTATTTGTGTGTATTCCGTATATCACGGATATCCATATAGTAGAAATTTCTTACTTAAGTTAGGAGCTGCTATTGCTGTCACTTTAAACTGTCACATTGATCTTTAAATTTGCAAATCTTTACATGAAAAGGTTTCTGTAGGAATTCAGTCCACTGAAAATATTTGAAGCATTTTAATGACTTTGTTCTGAGATCTGACAGCTACTAGTTGAAAGAAATTTCAATAGAAACTTGATGGAAGATAAGATTTTTAAATATTTTGTAGTTTTAGTATAGTTGCTTTTAAATGAAAAGCAGTTGCACTCATGCATGAGATTCAGAATTTAATAATAAATTATGTCTCAGGAGTTTTCCCTTATTTTTGGCTTTTAAACATGCAAAATGTAGCACTTGACAGCTTTTTTTACGATTTATTAAGTATAACTGGTACTAGAGAGAGGAATAGAGGAATTTCTTTGGGTAATAGGGTGATTAAATTGATGTCTTTTAATGTATAAAACTACACCAAAACATAAGCTGTTCTTTGGAAATGCAGGGGTTTTTTTTGTTTGTTTGTTTTTTGTTTTTTTTTGTTTTTGTTTTTGTATTTAAGCATTTTCCGGTATTTCAAAGCAGAATAGAGATGCCTTATGGAACTCTATAGAGATATCATTTAATAGAAAAACAGTTTTATACCCATAGAAATACTAACGTGAAGTCAAAATATTTAGAGTCTGTTAGCTGAATGTAATATAACTAGATGAAAAAGTACAAAAATAAATTATGTGTAAGAATTACAGATTGTACCAAAGATTTTGCAAAAGAAATTACTTGGTAATATCCTAGTATTTACAGATGGATATTTCCATGTCTGTAATGCTGTGAGTCTGTTAATATAATTTTCCTGAAGCACAGTCTTACGTTACCTGCAATTGCTATTAACAAACACCAGGTCAAAGAACCATATATTTTGTTGGAAAACAAATTACTTTAGGTAAGACTAATTTAATTTACAAATTCATTTTCAATTAAAAGGCTTCTTGGCTTCATTGTAATGTAAAATAACTTACTTACGTTGCTTCCCACAATTTCACCTTGCATAGTGTCCTTCAGCTCTGTCACTTGCTCTTATTGGAGTTGACATCATGTAGTAAGTTTAGCACTAATGTAAATAAGATTAATGTAAGTTAATGCCACTTAGTACTGTTGAAGAAAACTCCAGCATCAGCCATGTGAAAGTAACTGATCTTTGTTAAAAATGTTTCTTTTTAAATACAAATGATGAACATGCAAAATCACAAAAAAGTAACCAGGTGTATATATGGCTATATGTATAGTTGTGAATGCATGTATGTGGATATGTGTTTTTGTCTGTATGTATATGTTTACACACCATGTGTAGATGCTTCTCTGTCAGAAAGAAACATTTGAACAGATACTACCTTTTTTTTAAAGCTGCCAAAATCAAGATCAGGACTCTTAAATAGGAGCATACCTTAATATATCTTTAAATTCAACCAGATAATGTAATTTTTTAAATTTCTGAAAAAGAGACATCAATGTGAATTGTTTGAAGAGAGAAGACAAATATTTATGACTGTTTTCACAAGTTACACATTTTGTCTCTGTCTGTGTTTGGTTCAGTCTGTTGTGTTTGGTTCAGTCTGTTTGTGCTTGATTCATGCTGTTTGTGTTTGGATCATGTTGTTGGTTTGCTGTTGTTTCTCCATTTTCTGCTGCATGCAGGAATGGTGGTTTTGTCTGCATGGATGCCTGGGTGAAGGAACAAATGCACAGATCCATGTGAGAACAAATGTGTTAGCACAAATTGCTGTGGTCAGGGCTGCTGTTTATGTGAATCAAGGATTTTGTTGAAAGTAGGTACACACATCTGTGTGTAAAGTAACTTTCTTACACTGTGTGACAGATTAATAGTTGCCTTCTTTGTTCCCCCTCTCATGGAACAACATTTGCTTTCTGTTCTTTTCTGGATGTCCCTTGTAAAATTCAAACTTCCTGTGATGTTTTGGGGTACTATGTCAACTGCTGAATGGTGAACAATGCCAGAGCAGCAGGTGCAGAAACCAGACCAAGTCTCTGAGGTTACCACCAGCACAATTCAGGCCTGGAATATGAAATACTGTGAGCTCTGAACTGGAATGTATCCATACAGTGTATGGCACGTGCAGTTGTACAAGCAGATGAAATTTCTTATTCATAACATTTACAGTCTGATAATTCTCAATCCTGGCTAAAGAATTAAAACATGCTCCCTTTATCCTACAGAGTAATACAGTTTTTTCCTTTATCCTACAGAAACCCTGCTTTTTAGGTCTCAGGCCTTGAAACCACAAGAGTGAAGTGGTGGATGAACACACTGCTTCATTAAATAGAACAGCTGTAAGCCAATGAAGAGTCAGCTCCTCACACAAAAATAAAGTCTTTGAAAGGCAGTAGACTACGGAGCTGTAGTCATCTCCTCTTCATCCACAGGTGAATTGTCTGATTTATGAATGACTTGTACAACCCAGTACCATCCAACAGGGTCCATTAGATTAGATGCAGTGCCAGACAGAAGCATTCATTCTGTCCTTGGGACCAACCCAACTGGAAAGGAATATTGACATTTTATGCATCATGAAGCCAAATTCCTAGACACAGTCTATTTGAACCACTGGGATTGTAGAAAATAAATGTTTTTCATCCTTTCCAATAGATGCAGCATGGTATTACTGTTGCTCATGGTCCAGTTTGAAATATCAAGAGTTCTCCCAGTGCCTGCGTTGCATTTCTTGTATTTGAGCACTGGAAGGGATGGAACAGAGACCTCAGTGGCCCTGTTGTTTGTGTTCTGCCAGACTGAAAACCTCCAGCTAAATCAAGGAAGGCTTCATGTGGAACTGTGCAGGTACTGTTGCATCACACATCCCAACAAGGGAGTATTACCCAGGCTTTCCAGCTGTGTGGGATAGCCCATTCCTTTCCTACCTACCACATTTCTTGCCATAGAAGAGAGTGGAGGTAGAAATAGGGGTTCAGTGTGGAAATTCTGAAAACCGTAGGGAAGGTTGGTGCTGAGCTGCCGTTTGAGAGCCAGTGGGGTGAGAGTACGCGCCTCTGCTGGGACTTGTTCAAATCTCAGTTATTTTCTCATCAAACTAGATGGGATGCTCAGTCTCAGGCATTTTGTTCCTGGACATCAGGTAAAGACTGGAAATTGCATCCTTGTGATGATCTTGGAGACATTACTTAATCTTCACCTGCTTTGGAGAGGGAGGTCTCTGTGGCAGCTACCATGCATCAGGAGAGAGGCCACTTCAATTTTACCTATTCTCAGAGAAAATAGGAAGAAACCTGAAAGCTTTTCTTTTAATTTCCACCTGCAAATGGTTCCTGTATATTACAGGACTTGTTTAAAACAAATGTGGAGCTTGAGGTATTTGTTCATTGCCAAACAGGGATTTTAGCTCTGTCTTCTTCATTTTTCCCACTGAAGTTTGAGAGATTGTTCATAATAAAAAGATTTGGCAGTTTCATGATTCACTAGGCTGGGTATCCAGCCAAGATATAATGATGGTTCATCAAAAGCTGTCAGCTTACATTGCATGGGCTGGGGATTTCAGATGATGGAAGACAGTCTGAAGACCACAGAGCCTTAAAATAGTAAGAATTGGAGAACTGTTCCCTGAAGATATCCTGATGATACAATAAAAAAGTGGTGAGCACCCCTTAAGCTTGGAGGTCTCTATTTCACAATAAAACCTCTATAAGGGCCCAGTTTCTGAAAGCTCAAAATAGACACCAAGCTCCTCACCCCAAGCTGCCTCCTGATAGTTCCAGAGGATGCTAGGCAGTGAGTTTCCCTGTTTCTACTCACTATTTTTAGGGATTTGTCAGGTCAGAGTTGTGCAGCTGCTGTACAGAAAAGTATGATGAAAGCTGGGGAAGCCTGGAATGCCAAGGGAAGATCATTTGCATGCATCAGGCTAGTTCAGTCCCAATTTTATTCCACTCTCTTCAGATTCAGTTCATCTCTGCAGTCAGCAAATTCCTCCTTGGTGCATAGTTGTATTTCCTTCTGCTTCTTCCCAGATGCCTAGCTCAGGTAAGCAAGTCAGGCAAGCATGACTGGGTCATGCCAGGAGAACCAGGGGATATGTCAGATGAGCAGTACGTCAAGAGCTATGAGGAACTGAGAAGAGAGGTATATAAAATATGCCCCAGCCTTAGCCCTGCAAAGTAGCTGTAGCAAAAAAAAGTAAAACATTCCAGTCTCCCCAGGTTTTATTGTCATTCTCTCGTTTTCTTTATCAGTGCTAATTGGGCTGTTTTTAATGCAAGGATGGGACGTGGCGCTCTGGCAGGAAAGGGACCTCTTTGGATCAGCTGCCCTCTTGCTTCTCTGCAGAATCACTGCTGGGATCCAAATTTGTGACCAGTAGAAAAGAGAAGATGAAAGAGCATAGTCAAAGCTCAGAAATTCAGGGTGTATTGTCTTATGTCCGTCTCAAAGATGGACAGGTTGCTAAACTTGAGACTCAGGAGTGAGTGACATATGAGTAGTTTTTCTTAAAATCCAGAGAAAGTCTTTCCTTTCCAAGGTAACTCAAGACCTTTGCATACTCTGCTAGGGGTGTAATGTCTGTCTGAGGGGTAGCAAATGCCCAGATGCCTTTGTTCATCCCAGACATGCTGGGAATGGCAGCACATAGTTATATCTCCAAGTGTTTTTGTATAGTTTTCTTCATGTGCAAGGGATTTTCAGCAGTGAAGGTGGAAAGAAACCACTTCATGCTCAAAAAGACCTGACCTGCACCCAAGCTGAAGCACTTAAGTTCTGTCTTGCAGTAGCAGTGAGCTAAAAGAAATTACTTGTTGAGACTTTTCATGCTTTTAAAGGGCTTCTCAGCTTGTAATTGAATTTAGGAAACGGGTTCTAGTTTCAGGATTTATTTGTGGGTTCTGGAATTACTTTTTTTTTTAAACAAGAATTCTCCCTTTTTTTGATTTCCTGGTAGGAAACTGGTAGGAAGTTTTAGTTTTGATTTTTCCCCTCTGCAGTTCGCAACTTAAATAAATAAAATCTGGCACAGAAGCAAACCAATTGTATAAAACCCAAGAATAGATTTTCTCTTCTATCTTGTATTCCCTTGAAATTTCCTTCATATGTTAAGAATCCTCAGTTCCTGATAACAACAGAAAATAATAAATGCTGCAGACAGAACCACTCTGTCTGCATCAGCTCAATTCCTTTATTATCTGTAGTTTATTGTGCATGACACTGCACGTCTGATCGTGACTTCCTCAGGCCAACAGACCTGCTGCTGAAATCAGAGGCAGCTTTGGCAGCGCCCACAGGACTGCACTGGCACAAAGTCACAGGTTATGCGCTCCAGGGAAAATGCCATCACACTTTGGAGCAGAAAGGAGTCAGTTAAAAGGTGAAGGAAATGATGCCTCTGGTATTTAATATTTCTGGGTTGCTTTTTTTTTTTTCCTCCTATCAGTTTTGTTGACATGGGAAATGCAGAGCTATAGTGTTTACCCCTGCTCTGGAGAAAGGCTGGAGTAGATATAAAAATGGTTGGGAAGACTGGGGGATGATGCTTTCAAGAATCAAATACTTTCAGTTATCTTTTATGAGTAACTTCTGGGCCATTTTTTTTCCAACTAAGGTAATTGCTTTGAAAGTGATATACCTATATGCAAATTAATCTACAGTTAAAATGGAAGTAAAGGTGAAATAGAAGAAGCAATTGGCATTTTGAAAAATAAAATTAATTTTAGAGAAACAGTTTTTATTATCTGCTTCTGTTTTTGATTGTGAAGAGCTGAACTAGCTAAATAAGTTCTGGCTGAAAATGTTCCCCTCTTGCAGATGTGATTCATTTGTTTCCTTCGCACATGCATAGTTGATTATAATATTAAGCAGGGCTACCAGTGCCATTTTGGCCACTAAGAAGCTCCAAACAATGCCACAGTTCAATGTGGTTACTGTGGCAAGGAGAATCGGGTCAAGTCCTCTGAAAATAGGATGCAGGGGAGTCCTTGCTCAAATTGGTCTTTTTACATTTGGGAATTTCCTGACATTTCTTAGAAGAGCTTGCAGTGACATCTGAAGGCCATGCAGTAGAAAACCAGGGATCTGAAAATTCCTTTCTTTTCCTCTCTGGGAATATGTTTTTCTCATGAGATGCAGGAGCTATGTAAACATTTTTCAGGAAGGCAGAAGTTGTAAGCCTGATTAGTTAATGGGATGCTATACAAATGCAAGGAAATGGGGAGAGACTAGGAGAAGGCTATCTGCAGAGTTCCAGCTTGGAAGAACACTCTGGAAACCAAAAGTTAACTAGCAATTTGTGTGCTGCTCTGGAGGCAAGCAGGATGGGAGCATTTGCTGTGAGCACCATCTATTTCATGTGCTTTTTAACGGAACATCCACAATTGCATAATCCATAGGGAGTTGCCTGCCCATAGGTCCTTGTTCTTTGACAGATCTGTCACACTTCTCAGAAATCAAGATGCAAAATCCATCACTCAGGGACATGGTATATGTGTATCAGATACTCTCTGGGGGATGAAGAGTCCATTAAACAGCAAGTCCCTAAACTCATCCATATGAAGAATTCACATCTGTGACAGATAGAATATGGAGAGTACCCTTCGTCTAACAGGTGATCTGAGTCTAATGTGCTACTAAAGCACTATAAATATTCATTTTATTTCAGCCTCTCAGAGACGTCTGGGGGTGATCCCAGAGGGATAGGAACTGCTTATGCAGAACCTGAGTGAGAATAGAAAGATCATGTTGTATGAGTGGGATCATGTCTCTGGGAAGCAATGGCACTCCCAGCAGTGGCAGTTTGAGGCAAGCATATAATTGCCTGCATGATGCAGAGCTGAAGATATGACCTTCACAATGAAGCTTTATAGTAGACTTCTGTAAACTTGCTGCACAGTAGAAGAAGAGTGAATGAAGTAATATGTACAACATCTAGAGGATCTGTAAGAAATGAAGGCACAGCAGATTTATTGCTCCTTAAAGGAGGTAGCCAAAATGTGGAAATCAATGGCATTAAGACCAGAGTAATTAGCTGGGTGAAGTCGTGGGGAATTCTCTGTTACGAGAATTTTCTCTCTTCACTAACAGGGAAGAATGTGAGCAATTCACCTACTTCAGCCTGTCAAATTAAAATGCCAGGCATTCTAGTATACCTTCTCCATTTCTCATTGTGACTCCATTTGTAGGTTCTTAATTAATCTCTCTTGACTATGAAGACTGTTGCCAAAGATCTGAGATTTGGATTGAAACCAGATTGTATGATTAAACAAGAGCTCAGGTACTGGGTTCATGGTTTGGTGTAGAATTCTCCTTCAAGCTCAAGTCTGAAGTTCCTTAAAACTTAAGGGAGGTTTTATCAAAAAACTCTCAAGCACCTTGGCTGTGGCTGAAGTTTTATCTTTAGATCATAACCAGATGATCTAAAGGTTCAAGCTTACATCCAAATTGAGGGGTATTTCAGATTTATATTCTGGCCTACTTACCCATGTTCTTTTTTTTTTTCCTAGCTCATTTCCACTGTCTGTTTTGAATGCTGTGGGTGGTGCTGCTGTATTTCAGCAGTTCTGAGAGCTCTGGTGGTGGTTTCAAGGTATGAGTTTGCATGGACTATTACACAGGCACCTTCTGCACTGGCAGGTGCCACAGTGTAGACACACTCCTGCTGACCCTCTCTGAGAATCCAGCAGATGCCCTCTGGCAGCAGTTGGACCTGACCTTGCACACAGCCATTCCTCAGCTGTCTCTGGGTTTGCCATGAGTGGAGGCAGGACTGAGAAAAGCAGAGCTGGCTAGGGCCCTGGGCAACACCATGCCCATACTCTGTTGTGATTTACTTCTGTAAAGTGTCAGTGAGTATTTGACTGGACTTACTGGGGGAAGAGCACTATGTGGATTTAGGCTTGGGATACTGCTAAACTTACCTGAGCTTTGCTGAAAAGGCACCTCTGTGTGCATTTTCCAGACACCACTATCCTCACATTCACGCTTTTTTCTTGTAATGATGTTGCAGAGTATCCCCACTCTCCACTCTAAATACCAGCAGCACATCTTCAGCCAACACTGTAAAAAGCCAACACTGTAGATTTAAATTACTCTCCCTACCTGGCACAACCCTGACCAGACCCTATCAAACCCCGTACCTGTGGAGGCACCTAACCTCCTGTTTGAGCAGAGGGGGCAGAGGGAATGACCCACTTCTGAGAGAAACGATTCCTGCCTGACAGGGTGCTCAGAAGCTGCGGCGATTCAACACACGGACAGCACCAGGGACTGGGCGACGTCCTGCTTTGCTTTGTCGTGGGACACTGTGTTATGCTGAGATGTGACACTAGATGGTGCATTTGCCAAATGATTGGAAAAGAAGGATCTTCCAGTGTCCAAACCTTTTGGCACAAGGCTGATGGTAACAGTCACATCTGCTGTGTAATCCCAGTGCATCCTTTACACAACTTTTCACAAAAGTGACCCTTCCATGCAAGAGTTGAGTTCTGTGCTTCCACAGCTGCCAGGGTGGCACTTTGAGACTTTGGCACTTGCGTAGGTTTGGGGGATTTTTTGTCTGATCACAGATTAAGTTAACAAGTCACTTAGAAACAAGCAAACTTCGTTGTCATACTGAGTTTTAGGGATGCTTGAGGTTGGATAGAGGAGGTATATTATCCCACTTTTTGCCTTGGTTATGTGGTTTAGGCCTTCATCCTTCTAATGACTACTACATACTGAATGTATGACCATATATTTTCATATTTTTAGGATAGGGTCTTAGACCTTGCCTACAAGGAATCTATTATACTGAATTAACTACACTGATTTAGAAATTGATTTAGTTAAATCAATGCAACTCTCCTGAGCACTTTATAGCACTTCACTTTAAGTCATGAGTCAGTGAGTAACAAATCAATTGTGTTAGCAGAGAGTGAGAAAGATTAGACTAGATCTTCGGCCCTTCTATCTCAGTGTTTATTAGGCTAAGGCCTCTTCAGGGCTTGTTGCTGTTCTCTTTAATTTTCTCTGCCTAATGGACCTGATCCAGCTCTTGATGGCATAAATGAGGGGTTTTCCATGACCTCCAGCTGGGAGCTGGAGATGGCAATATCTTTATTAGAAACCTGGAGAGGTTTAGAATGACAAATAATTCAAGCCTGTCTCCTCGCTGCATACGGAGTTCTCAGATTGTTGCTCATATTGCAGAAGTTGCCTATTTTGTGAAAAATATATTATTCTACATTCAGGGCAGGAAAATTCATCCTCTAAAGATAGCAATCTCGACTAATGTTGTGCTGGGAGTATCACTATGCAAAGAGTCATAATCTGATTTGATTTTCTCAACAACAGCTGATAACATATATTTTAAGGCGGGATGAAAATAATTCTTTTCAGGAATTCCCACAAATGTTCTGCATTCTGGTTGGATAGACTCAGGACTTGGATTATTCCTGGCTTTGTAGCAGTTTAACCAGAATCTAGACTGATGTTGCACTTAAGTGTAAAAAGCACAGCTGTTTCAAAATGCGTTTCAAAAAGTCATCCTTTTTTGTTGTTGTTCTCTTTCTCTACCTTTGTTCACACTTCTACAAACTGCTGCTAATAAGGAGGATACCTGAGAATATGCTTAACAAGAATATGCTGAGTTCTACTCACTGCAAATTTTGCTTATTTTTTCCAAAGCTTCTTACTCCTGTCTGTAGAGAGCAGCAGTTGAACTCTTGGACTGTCTGCCTATTCCAGGAAGAGTAATTCACTTGTTTACAAACCTAAGGTTTTGTTTTAGTGCAAAGTAATCTTTCTCTTTCTGAACTGGATGTTAATAAAGCTGTAAACTCTGTAACCAACAATGTCCTGGCATACTCTTAAAATTCACCTACAGCTCTGAGAAATCTTTCTATTTCAAGTAGTGATGCCACCTTCCACTTCTATCTCTATGCCAAATGTGATTTCTTGTGTGTTTTACAGGTTTATAATGGAACTTACATCTTTGCCTAAATTCCTTTGGACAAGTGACAACAAGCTTGTGCATCACCATTTTCCAGACATGCTGGCTACTGTTCATACCACACGAGACATCCCTGAAGAAGTTGTTTTTGGACCATGCATGCTCCAGAACACCCTGCTGGACACTGTAGCTTTCATTGCTCTCAAGTGTTCCGATAGACGGAACATCCACTATGTATTCAAGGTATGAGAAAACAATGTTTAGTGTTAGGCCTATCAAAAAGAGTTACACCATCCCTGAGAAGGTAACTTTGCAAGGGGCAGGTTTTTGTTTTGTTCAGCACAAGTAACAGCTCTTTCAAAGAGAAGTACCCAGTGCATTTCTGATTTATGAGCCGTAGACTGGAAGGAGCTAAGAAAAACTTTCCTTTGCAGGAAGAATACAAAGTCCCACTTCTGTGCTGATGATTGATGACCTGCTTCAGATCTGACATGGAATAAAGGGGAAGAGGGACAGGTAGTTTATTAACTTCTAGTTCAGGTGTTGTCAGGACAAAGGAGGTTTATCTGGAGGCGTGACAGCCCTGTGAGAATGGAGGGGGATGACTCTGGCATTGCACTGATTCATGCAGGTGGTACATTCACAGCATTTATTTACAGATCTCAGCAACTGCTAACCCAGTGTGCTCAGTTACCCTTAAAAGTGAAACCACAGTGGCAGTCAGGCAACTAGTCCACACAATCTTTGGGCAGCCACAACTTAACTGCTGTTAGGACGTGGACCTCCTCAAGTTATCTTAGATATGTATGTTGGTGTTACAGCTACAATTTTCAATCACTGTAGGGAATGCAGAAACCCCAGGATTGTGGTGGACTGTTAAATTTCCGGCTCTAGTTCCCCATTTTTTTTGTTTTATCATGCTGACCTCTTACCCTGGCTTTCTGGGTCTTGGAATGCCTTTCAGTCACCACATGTCTAGATGAAGACAGAGAGGTGTTTTACAATGTGAGGAAAGCCAGTTTCCCACATTCTATGGCATGAATGGATCTGCGATAGATCCAGGTTTTCCTAAGATTTCTGTGCTCTGGAGGAGAGAAATCCCAGGTCATGTGTGTAATATGGAAGATACAGTTGTTGGGACATGCCTGTTCTACGCTTCTGCTTTAAACAAATTAGGAAAGAGAAGAAGATGCTTCAGGGTTTATCTGACTGTTTTGAGTTTCTGGCACGAGTTTGCTTTCTTGGACAGTGCTGTTAGTACTCCAGGAGACCAACAAACTCTTTGGAGAGAGACCTGTCCTGGAATGAGGCTTTATTTTTGAAATATTTCTGTATTTCTCCTGGGAGTTTTGAATTACTGTAGAGAGAGCCTCAAAGGTTTTCTACATTGGAAGACCCCACTAGAGGGATGGCTTTAGTGTTTTTCTACACTTGAGCTAAGTAATTGCTATGCAGCAATGAAATTGGATTCCTGAGTTGGCTCAGATTTCTGTCTTTTGGCAGTAAATACATGAAATTCTGTGCAAGTAGCTGTTTCAGATGAAATCGGTAGTCCCATACCCAGTTAATTATTAGTAATTAAAAGTAAACCTTCCAGAAATAAGGAACTACCATTAAGCTCCTAACTGTGTGTAGTAATTAATTAAAAATTCAGTCATGATACTGTGTTGTCATCATGGCACTGAAGTGCAAAACAAGAAAGGGTTTTGCTATGCTGTCTGTAGTACAAACAGAATACACACAGGAATAGTTTGGCAAGGTGGATTCATTGCAGCTGAGGTTTCTGTTCATCACAGCTCGTCAGCACTCCTGCAAGACTTTGGGGAATATTATTTCTAACAAGGGTTTCATCATCTTGGGCTTTTTTGTTTAGACCAAAGGAGGGCTCTGGCTTTTTTTTTCCTCATTTTCTTGGAGACCTTAATTTGAGCTCCTGGGCCCAATTTGTACACTTGGGCAAAGAAGATTCCTTGGTAGCCACTGGCACAGGTAGTTTTTCCAGCTGAGTTCCTCTGCCCCTTACAGCTTCTTGGGGGCTTCAAAGGAAGAGCCTTATTTTCTCTCTTCTCCAGCATCTCCCAAGGGAGCCACGTTGCCTCCATAGCCCAGCTGTGACTGAGATGTTGGACTGTGAAGCCCTTACCTCATATATGGGTGCAAAGGATCCATCTTGAGGGATTGACATCTCCAGGAGAGGGTGGATTTGCTGGGTTTATAGTGTCTCTATAAACACATGAAAAAAATTAAAGCTGGTTCATGCCTCTAGTTGGCAACACCCAGATCTTCCCTTACGTCTGGTACTCCTCCTCACCTACTTTAAGCTCACTGAGCTCTTTCCATGGAGTCCTGGTTCCTGGTGGGGCTGTGCTCCCTTTGACCTTGCTTAGAGCACTGGGTGGCTGCTCGGTATATCTCAAACACAGCAACTAAAATATGACAGCCTCTGTCATAGCTGTTACTTACAGCCACTGTGTGTGGGTGGGTGTTCTTGTGTCGCTGTCAGACACTTGTGTTTCTCAATCATGGTTAATTACCATGGCATTTAGAGAGAACCAGTTACAGGGCATGATAATTTGTTTTCTCTCTTACACTAATTAATTTTTGTCCCAATGGTCTCTTAATGTTTCATTCTTGTATCCAAGCTACTAATGTGATCAAACTTTTCATGGTAGGTAATGGTCAGTTAAAACCAGAGAAATAATTAGCCAAAATATTGTTTCTGGTACCAAACACGAATGAATGTCTGCCCTGCAATTAGTGGAAGACAAAGAGCTATACATTGCTTGGGGTGAAATTTAGATCATACTTGTCATTAGACATTTTTCATTTTCAAACTTCTTCCTTTCTAAACAATGACTTAGTGCTTCAAAAATTAGCTTAGGCTTTTTATGCGTATAAATGTTGCCCTTGATCGCCCTGTGTTTCAGCCTTCAAGCTATGAAAATCTTCCCCATCTTTCAGATATTGCAGAGGACACAGATCTGCTGTGGTAAACACCAAGGAAAAACTTAAAAAGAAATAAATCATTCCCTGTTCAGTGTAAGAAAGTAACTAAGCCTGGAGTCACACACTGAATGAGGAAGACGAAGCCAAATGTTTTGTACTTACATTATTTCATGGTCAACCTGTGACTAAATACCTCAGGAGTAAAAATTATATGTGATTTAGGACTATGCTGTAATATACACACAGAACGGAAATTTAATTTGAGCAATCGACTTAATATTATTTTTTTAACTTATTAGTCCCTGACCTTACAACCTGAGAAACATTTCTTAACTTAATTTTTTTGGTATTTCTGAATGCACACAAATTGAAAGTAAATCAACCCCTTGCAACTCTCAGAAATTATTTAGCAAAAAATATTGATCTGATGGGGTTTATCTGTTTAGATACCTTGAAATGAATTTACTTAATCTAGCAAAGGTAAAAAAAGGAATACATAATTTCATTTCTGAAAAAGAAAAGAGATCATATAAATGCTTCTTAGTCGTATATATTAAAATCTGTATTTTATGTAATTTAGCCAAACATATGCAGATGTCTACTTGGGATATTGAATCAAATAACCATGATTTTTCTTACACCTCCTGGTCCATATCCTCTTATGTCAGTGAAAAACTCCACATGCAGCTGTCCTGAGTGTATGTTCATACCCATTTTCACACTGCACTGGTCCAGAGGTCTGCACATCTCTCACCCCCCAAGTGACAGCACTGGCACGTCTCCTGAATCGTATCCCATTTTCCCACGGGATTGAGACCCCTTCTTAGAGAGCATCACACCTCCTGTACCTCTGTGATCCACACCTGGCACTGTCCCATGGGATGGTCTGCATAGGACAGGGCTAGAGACTGACCAACTTACCAGGCCTGGCATTGCCATGGGAGGTTAGACATGAGCATTGGTGTCTCCTCCTCCCTCCCGTGCAGCTGTATTCCCAGAGCTCTCAGCCCTCACTCTAGGGAAGCCTTCTCCCTATGATGCCTTTGGATTTGGTGATGCTGGCAGATGTACTGGGCTCACAGCTTCGTCAAATGTGCTCAGTGTGAGGCAGAAAACAGGATTTGTTCTTGAATTGGATGAAAACCTTCCTTTGGGCCTCAAGACGTGTAACTTCCCTTCTTTGTGTCCTGTCTCACAGGTAGATGTTACATCTGTGCACAGTCCCACAGGACTGCCTTGGATGAGACTTGTACAAGCAGCTGCCAATAGCAAAGAGCAGAACTTGGAAGCTTACTTAGAAAACAGTCAGTTATACTATCGCTCCATCAGGAAAATCAGTAAAAATGAGGAACTGCTTGTCTGGTATGATGAGGAGCTTTCCAGCCTCTTGGGTTTCAATGAGATAAAAGCTCAGAGTCCCCAGAATGGTAAGTACCAAATTGCTGACTGCAGGGGTCACTGAGGACAGAAGTGAGTGCATCTTCTTTAGTATGTGGTTGTCGTGTAATACAAAACCTGTCTAAATCCTTAGCTGGTCAGCTAAGAGAAAAGTCATTTTTTCTTTGGGGTTTGAGCTGGAGGCACAGAGCAGGAACCAATTTGCAGTTCTTGATGCCATTCTCATTGCTGCTTTATAGCAGAGGATGGTGCACTAGGGATTCATGCTGAAATTTTTGAGCTATGCAATGGAAATCTATGCACTTGGATAACTTTGAATCCTGAAAGTCTAAAGTATCATTTGGAAATAGGCCTTTTTTAGCTCATTGAGAAATCAGGTATAGGCTAGTGTTAAGCTTTAATCTTGTAAATAAGCAGGGCTTTAAAAATACATAACAAACCTAACAGCACTGCATACAGCACAGTCTGCCTATTTAGTGGGACACAGTGGAAATGAGGAAAAGAGCAAGCTTTCATTTCTGAGGTGTTGCTGGAAATTCATTGCTCCAAAAGAAATTGACCTGGAAGTTGTTACAAAACTAAAAATTGAGATTACAGCGACAATCAGGCAAGTCAGTCAGGTCCATGCCAAGTCTGACTCCACCTGTCATTTGCTCTGAACTTTATCTCTTTAGACTGGAACAAAACCATTTCTACATTCCCTTTAGTTGATTCAAACAAAGCTTATATAGATTGGTTGGTAAAGGTATAGGTTGGTAAAGATACGAGTTAGTGAATTTACATGGTAATGTGCTTGTCTGTAAATCAGTGTTAAATTAATACAGACACGTTCATAGTGCTGACTAAATAATTCCAGTTGGTTTCAGTGTGTTCTGTTAGGTTCTGTGTAGACACACACTGCCAGCCCTTTGGATTTGCCAGGGAAGAGTGTTGCTTGCACAAGAAACTATATCTAGACTCAAGACGTTAATCTCACAGGTATAATGTTTCACCCATTTCAGCAGCCGTATTTTCGTAAAAAAGTTCAGCTTCTGTAGTTTGTAAAGTAATCTAAGCTGTGCTGATTCCCCCATTAGGAATTTTTAGTTCTACCCAACCAATTTATGAACTTTCCTATGTATCCCAGGCCTCAGGTGCTGTCTGGCTTCCCTTGCATTTTAAAACTGCTGTGTTGTGAAATAATGTAGCATGGGTATAGTTTAAGGTTAAGATGTACCATATTTGTGTTGACTGCTGAATTTTGTATCATCTGTTCACGGGCAATCAATCATTCATCAGTGAACCAGAGGTGCAGTAGGTCTGAAACCAAAAGGAAGGAGTGTTCCTTATTCCTCCTGCCCATCGCTGGCATTGTTTCACTTTGAACATCATTTTCTGTGCCACAGACATCTGTGCCTTAAGGCATATAACAGCTTGCCAAATGAGCATGAGTAAAGGCTTTAGGCATTAAGGTCGGATGATTTTTGAACAGTATTAAACTTCCGGAGTATCCTAAAAATAGAGGTTCATGTCAAAATCTTTGAATCCTGGTCTAAAACTCATTATTGCTTGGATATATAGCATTTAACATTTGTCCTGAATTAAAGCCAGTGACTTAGTTAAGAAATGTAGACCCAAATCTGGGTTTAGACTTCAAATCATTATAAAGTCTAAATGGTTGTATCTAGATCATGGTGTTCTGGCCATTTTATGTACTTTTATGTAATATAATTACATTTTATGTAATAAAATCTATGCTTGAGAGTCTAAATGAAATAATTTCTGCCAGTAGCATGGAAGCACAGAAGCAAGTAAGAGTGAATCATTTTGCATAGCAGGAAGGGCACTGGCATTAGTTTTACCATGGGTAACCTTGTTTGACACAAGAGGTGTTTCTGGTTTGTTGTGTCAATGACAGGATCAGGATCTGCATCTATCCATGATTCCACCTTTGCAAAACTCATCACTTGTCTGTTTCTGCAGAGTTGAGATGCCAAGAATGCAACCGAGTCTTTAAATGTGAGCATTCCTATCTGTCCCATGTCCGCTTCCTCTGTGTCCCAGAGAAGAGCGCTCTGCTATGGAGAAACTTCCAGGACCCTAAAACTGAAAAGAACAACCTAGCTGAGCAGACCACGAATTTCCACAGTCTGGCAAGGGACCTGGAAGTCAGAATGGCAGCTTGTAAAGATGATGCACATGGTCTTACTGGAGAAAGGAGATCAAAATCTGAAGAGGCTGAGAACAACAGGAGCAGGAAAACAGTGTTGTTGGAGAAAACCAATAATTTGACTGAGGAACGTAACTGTGGGGGCAAGGAAGAGGTTGGGGGAGAGCATGCATTGGCTGGTTCTTTTTGGAAACTTAGTTCAGGGAGGCAGACAGCTAGGAAGGATGCTTTAGAGCAGAAGCAGAGTGCTTTCACGGAGGTCAGGAGGATGAAAGAGAAGCTGAGGAATGAGAGACTCCAGGAGCCAGAACAGGAGGATGGCACAGTCCCACTTGGTAAAGAGCAGGTATCAAAGGAAGTGTTGCTGAACTCCTCTGGTAGTGCATTCTCCTTTGTTTGGCCCACCAGAGCTCGAGGAGAACAGAAGAGTGCTTTCAGCAAACCCAGTAAGTGTGTAATGGAAAGAGCTGCAGTAAATTCTTCTCATTCCATGAGTGAGTCAGCAAAGAGCCTGGGGGAGCTGTCTGGCTTCATTGCCACCACAGACATCATGTGCTGCAGCACTCTTCTCAATTCCAAGTTCTTTGTCAGTGATTTGTGTAATGCTCAGATGCTGCAGATGAGCATCACTCGGAGCAATGTTTTCCCATATACCTCAGAACCGTGGCCCAAGCAAGCAGGAGGACAGTTACAAAACACAACCACTCCTCCTCCTCTTCCTCTTCCTTGACTCTTCTTCCCCCCACCTTCACATCCTTTGGAGTGGCTGCCCAGAACTGGTGTGCCAAATGCAACCTGTCCTTTCGCATGACATCTGATTTAGTCTTCCACATGCGGTCACATCACAAAAAAGAATACTCCTCAACTGAATCTCAGTGCAAGAGGAGACGAGAGGAGAAGCTGACGTGTCCCATTTGCCATGAGTACTTCCGAGAACGCCATCATTTATCCCGGCACATGACTTCTCATAATTAGAGCTGTGCAGACAGATGTCACCAAGGGACCAGGCAGGTTGGATGAAGAAGGGAATGATGGTTCACTTATATCCATTTCTTTTTGAGTTTACATTAATTTCTTTCAGGAAATCACTGTTTACAATAATTTATAATAGATGCTTTGCTAAAAAAATATAAAGTGTTTACAAGAGTCTGAGTGGGTTTTAAGTTTTGAAAACTCAACCTAACCCTTGTCAACCTATTTTTGAGGAAATAAAATAGTGAAATGAATCCACATGCAGTGTTAATTTGGAGAGTAGGGAACAAAATTATAGTTATGCAAACACAGTTTTCTTTGCTTGTATTTGATTTGCTGGTGTCTGTGCAGCACAATGTAAATACAGAAATAACAACCACCTCATTGAATGAGGAACCTTTAAGCACTAAAAAAATCAGAGCTCATATGCTAAAAGAAAATAAGTTACTATTTCTAGCAGCATTGGTGGACTCTTACTCCTTTATGTTAGCTGAATCAGCTCTTTTACCAAAATTTTCAGTTAAAAACTGACATCTTACCATCTCCTTGGCTTTGAAAGGGACCTGAACTTAAGATTGTTTGAAATCTATGATTGTGAACAACTGACCAGCAGACTGCCAAAGAGGATGGGACTTGTAAAGCGGAATATCCAAGTTCTGTTCTAGGCTCTGCTGCTTTTGAAATGTCTTTTACACTGTGAAATCCACCTGGGTCTGTATCAAAATGTGACCTGTTGTCAACCTTATTGTGTAGACAGGAAGCAAATATTCTAGCATCTGTGTGACTTTAGTAGGCATACAGATCTGATGGAAGTAGAGTTTAGCCTGTGGTTTTCAGGTTTTGGATATACCAAAGGAAGCACTTAGGGTATCTGAGCTACAATTAGCTACTGATAGATCGAATCTGCACACTTCAATTGTGGATGATAAGCTCTGTTCTGATAACTTCTGGAAGAGGAGTGGCCCTCCCAAAATGATACAGGCTTACATGAACTGCACTGCGTTACACCAGCTTGTCTGTCTTCTGGTTTCTGCATGCGCCAATTACAACTTTTTTAAAAAAGAAAGTGGCATATTCTTTCTCTTGCCTGTCCATGAGGCATTTTTCTCATCTACATGTTTTGAGCTTTGCTGAGTCTCAACAGCAGATAAATTTATACTGCTCTGGGTGGTAGGAAACACTGTCTATTGTTACTGGAGCCTTTCATTTCACCTTTTAAATCCATTTAGGGGCTTG
Source organism: Machaerirhynchus nigripectus (assembly GCA_013397975.1). Lineage (NCBI taxonomy): Eukaryota > Metazoa > Chordata > Aves > Passeriformes > Dicruridae > Machaerirhynchus > Machaerirhynchus nigripectus. The sequence goes on along the minus strand of VZRQ01003882.1, from coordinate 764,794 downwards.
ATTTTGATAGTTTATGAAACTGTGTTCTTCAAGCAATCATTTTTCCTGCTCTTGTATAGGGTTTTTTCAGGTTGTCTGATGTTTTTGTGGCCTGTCTCTGAACCTCACCAGCCTCATCAAAGGCTATTATTCCCTTTCAGACAGAGAATGATCAGAAACCACTCGTTTCCCAGCTGAGAGTAAAGGACATTTCAATATGTTCTCTATGTTCCACCATACTGATGATACACTCCAGGGGTTTTTGTATACTGGACAGAATTTTGAGTTACCATGACGATGCCTAGCTTGGTATTGAAAGTATCAGCAAGTAAACACACGTGAACAATAAAAGAGAGACTGACAGTCTTAGGCTGTCAGTTGAAACCAACATATTACACTCATTGTCATCTCTTGGGAGATTTCTGTAAGTCAGGAGATTGTATTCTTCCCAATATATTGCTGTTGAACATTAATACATGGCTGTTTCCTATTAATATAAATCACTGTCTGTGCACCCCAGCTTTATTTTTGAAACATAAAGTGATAAAACTGCTACATTATGCCTTTGAGTTCAGAAGACAGTTCTGGTTGGATTGTAACACAGCTTTCCAAGGTCAGTGGTGGAAGCTCTTTCACTCGAGTTATTAAAAATCAAAATGAACAAAGACTTTGAAACATGGAGCACAGGGAACAACCTTGCATTGAGTAGGGGATGATGTGGTTTCCTTGTAATCTTTCCATCTCTATTTTGTGTCCAATAAGATTTACTATGTAAGGAATATATTTATGGCAAAGTTTAATGGGCCAAATTTCACTCCACCTGGTTGCCAGCCAGTTTACTGTGAAGTCAGTGTCCATAAAGTGTAATGAAGGACTCTGTGGTGTAACTGCATTCATATGTGGTCAGGGTTATATTTCCCATTAGTAGTTTAGGCCAGATTGTGATCTCATTTATTCCAGTGCAAATCCAGAATAATTCCATGTTGCTACTCCTGATTTACATTAATTACTTTAAGATCAGCCTGGCCCAGTATAAATAAGACTAAAGACTTTTTGGTACCATTACTGCAAAATGTTCTCTTCTGTACTTACTGAAAGATGCCATGTTTTCTTAACAGTTTTATGATTAGAAACCTAGCTTCAAATTTCTTCTGGAAAAAGACAGGACCGGCTGTATAATGCTCCCCAGTACTATTTTGGCACATCCCTTCAGCATTACCCTGCTCTAAATGCCTATTTTTCCAGTGCACTACACCTGGTGTATAATTTAGATTGGAATGAAGGAACACCAAATCTTACTGGTTACATGGTTTCACTGATTTTGTGTTGGACAAAGTGTAGAAAATCAACCACTGAAAAACAGATGCTAAGTCTCAAAACCTCTTAGACCTACCTCCTTAGAGTTCTCACCGGTAATCAAACTTCTTCACTCTGTTTATGGTATGAGGCTTAAGCAAGCACAAGGTTACAGGGAGAGATAGCTTCCCTTTGTGTCATGGAGTTGTTTTCTTGGGGAAAAAAGAAAAGCTAAGAACTCTTACCCTGTTTCCTTGTGGGCCTATCTCAGCCACAGCAATTCATATACTGGGATGCTGAGCAATGTAGAAATGCCTTCTGTGCACAGAAAGGCAAGAAGACCAGTTACGAGAAGTGGCAGAGCTGATTCAAAATGCAAAAATGAGGAGAGGTTATTAAAAAGCTTTATTTCAGGTACTTTAATAAGCTTTATTTCTGGTACTTTCCTCACCTCCTCCAGCTCAGGGGCAGTGCATTTTGGTCTGGGTATGTAAAGATTGAGGATTTCCCCCTTGTTGCAGGCAGTGTGGGCAATACTGCCCTTGTTTTTTCGGTAGGCGGCCATCAGCATAAAGATTGCATTAATACATTGGTTCTTATTCTGAGGTAAAGGGTTTTGTGAACTAAGATGTATTTAGATACACAGCAAACCATGTACACACACAGCCAAACAATATGATGTCTTGTTGCCTGCTGCATCTATGCTGGTGTCAGTGCAAAACCACACAGACGACCAACAGAGCCAGAACTTGGTTCCCTATGTGTAAAACCAGCTCTTGTGTAAAGCTCTTTGTGCAGGCACAGTGGAAGTCTTTTATGTGTCTCAAGTTTAACTGAGTGTCTCATCTAAACTGGGTTACATAAACCAGGGGGCTTATCCAAAATTTTTGCAGATTTTATTTCTTTAAATGAAAATATTCATATTAAAGCTGAGTGAACCAAACATTGAACAGGCAGAAGGAAGCCTAACAAGACAAAGAAAAACAAACTTCCTATAATTGAGTCATGCTGGAAGCTTATTTCCCCTTATGTCTAGAAGTCTGAAAATTTAAATTGGTGCAGATGAAATCCTGCAGGAAGGAAGTCACTCACTAAGGCAGGGGGTTCGTGAAGAAATGTAAGGACTGCATTCTGTCCCTGTGAAATACTGTGATTTTACAGCAGGGATCTCTGTCTTTTCTGCAAGTCAAAATGCGCGGGGGGGGGGGAAGTTTTGTTTTTAAAACGGGAGGAAAAAATTTGTAGTGAGCTGACTGGTTCTTTTTCTGTCTGCTAGCAACTAACTGTTCATTTTGATTAAACAACTGTTTCTCATGACGTGTTTCTGGATCAGTGAAAAAGGACACAACACAATGCTGTCAAGCTTAGCTGTGCAGGCTGTGTTTCTGTAATGGATACTGAGTTTATCAATAGGAAATGCCAGATTAGGATATTTGTAGATTCACTGATCATTGATCCCTGCACTTTTTCTGATGAAGATATGTTTCTCCATCAAAATGACACTCAGATGTGCTTTTGAGAAATATATATATATACTTGTTTTTTATGAGGTAATTTTTCACTAATCAAGGAGGTCTGTACACTTCCTTGGATCTGCAGAGCACAGTTTGGAAATCACTGGACTAAGGCAGCACAAAAGAAATAAAAGCTGGCTGTCATTTCTTGGTTGGAGTTGTATGAATGCTAGAAGGAGAAAGATGATACTGCTAGATAGTCTGATACAACAACTCCTTTCTTCCTGCCTTTAAAAGGAGCATGATTAGGATTAAAATTCAGGAAGTCATTCTAGGCAGGATGATAAGGAAATGGTACTACAAACTGTAGAGTGTCCATGTCAGCTCTGGAACCAGATGAGAGAAGGGTGGCAGTTTCATCATGTTTCCTGTTGTGTTGTGGAAGGGCTCTTCTCAAATTGCTTGTCCCTCCCTAAAAACTTTGTGTTTAACTTTCTCATTTAAACCACAAACCATGGATTTTCCATAACTAATTTTCGTTTGTGCTTTTGTGACATTCAGACCTTTCAATGCAGTGTAATTTTCTACACAATTACTGTCTGTAGTTTTGTGAGGTCTAAGCTCATTGAGATGGGCATAACTATGACATAGCAGTTTGTGAAGACAGGAAAAATTGCTTTTAACACACTGGCCTTTGTTATGCTTGGCAGGTTCAATATTAATTAGCCATGACTATGAAATAGTAAATAATATTTTGCCAAGTAATAAAATTTCTCAAGGTTGCTCAATAGTTTTCCACTGAAATCAATCACTGTAGTAAATAACCAGCATTATTGATTGAAAATGGACTCACCGGCAATTGCATCTTCATTGTTTGTTTTTCCAACTGGATTCCAATTTCTAGACACCTTTATTATATGTATGTATTTCCCATGTTACTCGGGAAGAATTTATTTGCTATTTGTGCCATTTGGTGTAGCTTTTTGTCCTTGAATGCATGGCTAAATTCTCTAAATATTTGGCTTAACAATTAACATTATTTGTACATGACAGCACAACTGATTGTTTTTAGGAAAACAAAGCAGTTTATCTGGATTGGGATATTAAAGAGGCTTAAAAGACATTAGAAGAAATACATTACATGTTGTTTACTCACTCATTACTCCATTTTTTTCCATATTAAGAATATTTAATGTTCTTCATACATATATCACTTTACACAAAATTCTGTATGGGTTTTAATTAATTAAAATATTTTTCACAGCACTGAGAAGTTTAACAATAAGCTAGTGCATAAAAATCAGAACATGAAAATGACTCAAAAGAGTCCAGGTTAGCGATCACACTGAGTGTAGTTGATAAGACAAATAAGTAATAAAAAAGATGGAAAATCTACTTAGTTCTTAAAATTTTCTCCTGTAAAAACTTGAAGTCAAGTGTTTAACACAATTTATTTAAAAAAAATGGCAGGAACTTAGAAATGAGCAAATGAACACCAATGTGTAACTACTGTCGACTCTAACTGAATTTTGGGGGACTGTTTCCCTAATTTAATTACCTTACAGCTGGCATTCTGTAGAGATGAGAAAATCTTAGATCTAGATTAGAGTTACACATATTTTTAAATAATTTGGAAGATAGATATTGAACTAAGAATTGTAGGAAAGACAAGGAATGTTGTGCATTAAGCTCATGTCAATATCTCTGTTAGTTGTCCTGGAATACGCTATAACTTCATATGTAGCTTGATAGCAGGGTGAAAAGGATATTTTTCAGGTTGGTTTTTTTTTTTCCTTCTGTCTTTGGGGCAGCAATCTAATGTTAACCTTAAGTAGAAACATATGATTCTTTTCCTTGAGTCGGTTGATCTCAGCACTGGGTAAAAGAGTCAATGTACTGCCTTTGTCTTGCTCATCCTCCCCTCTGACAGACACTGAGAGAAGTAGGCATGTTCCTGTGAAATACCAGGAGTCTGGGCAACCCTGACAGCCTGGGAATGGTTATTTTTGGTACATCTAAATGATGAAATGGAGAAGAGATTTAATTTAGCTCTTTCCGTTTGGAAAACAGACTCTTCCAACTACTGTTAGGTTTTAAAGATGTATAAATAGGAATGTACACAATTTCCAAAGGAGAAGATGTGCCTTTTCTGTCTTTGAGATTGTTCACACGCTTTCAGTACTGACAACTGGGATTTTCTATGGGACCAAAGGAAATCTGTGATTGGTAGCTAAACCTTAAAAAACTGACACACTGAACGTTTATGTTTGATTACAGCAGAGGAATCCAGAAACCCCAGTGAATTATTGAAGTATTTCTACTATACACAGAAAGATCTGGGTTCCACAGAATGGGGAAAAATACCAGCATGTTGAAAACGAGTCACTGAGCTATGTACAGGGACCCAATCACTGACCATAGAGACTGAAATCAACCTGCCACTTGTTTCTAGGGCTTACATTTGGGTAGCTAGCTTTCTCTTTGTAAGAACTAGGGCATGTTCCTCCACTGGACTATCTAGAGCTGTGTAGGTGAGCATTGAGCATCTCCTTTGCTTTGACGAGTGCTGTTTCAGCTGGTGTTTCTATGTGAGGAGGCACTCCTTTCCCTTCCCAAGAAGTGCTGTCTGCAGAGATGACTGATCTGGAGGTGGGCATGAAGATGTAGAAGTTGGTTTCATCTACCTGATACGTCTGTGGGGAATGGGACCCGCCACTGGTCTGCTCCCCAATGATGAGAGCTCTGCCCAGTCTCTTCATTATGGATACAAACTCTTCAGCAGCCCCAGCTGTCACAGCACTGGTAAGGATTACCAGCCCCTTCTGAGAGCCATACCTCTCCCCTGTAAGGTGGGAAAAAAACATCAGAAATTAATCCATTTGCAGACATTTATTTGTATAATGGAGCAAAGAGAAGCCAAGATAGAAGCTTTGCTCCCTACTTGCTATTAACAACCCAAGAAGTTTGGAAATCTACTTTGTACCTATGATAGTATTAAAATACTTTTAAACACAAGTCCAGACTCTGTGATATAAAAAAAAGGCTGTCTGCCTATGTGGTGCTCTTGTGCCATCAGTTTCTGGTTAGGAGCTCCATCAGGAGAGAAGCAAAGCTCATGATTACTACTGTTAGCTCTTTTGTGGCTTTGACTTTTACAGGAGCTCCAAATCTCATCAGAATAGTGGAATAGACTGGTGAGAAAAATGACATTTTCCACTGTTGCAGCAGGAGTAGTCAAAGCTCATCCAGAAGTATTTTCAGTTTCACCCTCATCCCTGCTCTAGGAACATGGCTGTCATAGACCTTGGTCTTCAACTATGCAGGCATCATTTAATGAAGTTACAATTACAGTGGTTTTCTACAGTTTTTTTATAGTCTGTAAGTGGAAGCTATACATGGCCTTTGTCCCAAACCCTTCAACAAATACCCCTTTATTATTAGGATCTGAGCCAAGTTATCTCATTTTCTTAGCTAAAACAGCTGAAAGGAATAGGAAGGATTTTGAACCTTATTTTCAAGATATATGAACATGCTAGATACTTTTTGAGAGTTTAGTTTCCTTGAAAAAGTGACCAGTGGGTAATAACTAGGACTTGATAACATGAAAACGAAACTGCTCTAAAAATGTCGTTCTATAAAGTAAGTAATAGTATGATTTATAATTCTCATGCTAAATTATAAGAGAAGGGCCAATAGCATGGTAATTAATTTTCACACCATCTTTGGTCTTCTCATTTCACTATAAACATAATAACCACTAGAAGACTCTTTTCACAGTAGATATATATAATACAGGACCAGATCCAGCTCCTTTGAAGTCAATATGAGTCTGCCCATTCTCTTTGATGGGAACTGGAATGTGTCCATAGAAATCATATCCCTTAGCACAACCTAGCTCTGACTGCCTGGGAAAATAGATGGACCCTGCAGACTGTGACAAAGTTTAACCATTTCAGCATGAGCCAGGCCAACAACTGCAGACACCATTAACTTCTTTGCTACTGTCTTAGCTTAAGAGGGGAAAATAATTAAACCCCATGTGAGGGTTCTTAGCTCTTTAACTGCAGTTTTTGAGCACTGAAGAGCTCTGCTTATGCATGTTGCAGCATCCTTTCAACTTCCACAAACAGTGGGGCAGGCTATGTGTGGGGTGTGTGACATATTGCCAAATGCTTTAAACTCACACAGATATGCAAAATTTAGTGTTTTTCTTTCTCTTCTCTGGACAAACTGGGCTGTTAAGGTGTTTTCATCTACTGAGTAGAGGATTACATAGGCAGGTAGTAGGGAACAACATATAAAACTGTATGGGAGTATTGGAAGAGACATTACTAGAAGTCTAGGAAACACTGGATTCACTTTTAATTTTGGCAACTTTTAAAAGCAACAAATTACAGCTGCTGTACACAGTATTTGGCGAAACATCTGGGAACCAATTTACAAACCTCTGTGCCTAACATACCCTATTCCTAGTAGTGATAAACTGTTATCTGTAGATGGCATTGAGGGACATGGCTGAAAGGCACATTTTTTGTTTCTACATTCTCTACACAGCTTGAGCTGATCATGGCAGGTGCTTTCACCAAGTGAGTTACCGTATTTAATGGCTTGCTTTAAAATGCACAAGGAGAGACATCTGAAATGAAAAACTACTCTGAAAAGAAATTGTCATTTACCTTTGAGCTGTGGCTGCGTCCATATCTCCTTTACTGAGTCACTGGGTCTGTCATAAACTTTGTCCAAGAGAATTGGGTGTCCTTCATCAAAGAAATATGAGCATATGATTGCTATGGGTGTAGTGGAGCCTCCAATATTGTACCTTTTCAAAAATTAAAAATATTAAGGAAGCAAGTGAAAATTTGTGTCAGTTTCCTTTCCCAAGTATTGTTCCTTAATATCAGTCCCAAAAAAGGCTTATGGCTGTATTTTGATACATTTACATTCATTCTCCCCTATCAGCATTTGCACTTCTATCAGATAAACAAAATCCTGTCTAAGAGTGTTGGAGTTTTATTGCCCACAACTGATTTCAAAAGCAAACACAAAACTTAAAAGTCTTATTTTTTTCTTGATGTTACCTAGAAAAAATCAGAAAGTAAGCAAAGACTCTAAATCTGCAGCAAAACATCAAATTCTTGTTATTCTACCCTGAGTAACCCATTCTGTTCCTGATGTAGACAGCAAGGAGTGAATACCTAAACCCTAATACACAAAAGTAGATTCCAATTAAAGCAACATATATTTGTAGAACTGTGTCTTATTTTTTGCTACACAAAATGAGAAAACTTAGTAGTTTAGATGAGTCCATTTCTTTTGTGCTCAAAGATGGTGCTAGTTGCTTCATTTAGCACAGTCGTAATTGAAAACTTTGGTTGAGGTTTAATTCCGCAGCAGCCTCTGAAGATTAATTTTACTGAAGAGCCTGTCATTGGAAGACCCCTACTATGAATACACACAATTATCTACCAAAATATTTTTGCCTGTCACTTTTTCCTAGTACTCAAGCACATACAGCTCTAGAAATGTTTGTACTTTGCTTACTAATAGAGTGTGGATACAGTACTTCCCTGTAGGTGGTTAAGAGTACCTAGCACAGACATTCCAGCAAAAACCTGCTAGGAAATGAGTTTATTCAGTTCAATCAAAGCTAAGACTTTTCATCTCCAGAAAAGTATCTGACAATCCCAGAGGCCTCTGTTCCTAAGAGTGAAGCTACGTCTTTATTCTTCAAAATTTGGGAGCTGTGTGATTGACACTGTGACTGGCTAGAAGTTAAATAACCATCTTCAGTGTGTCCCTGATAGTGCTCTGCTGCCAGGAGGTGCTGCTGCTGCACAGCCCATGAGACAGCTCAGCCCAGCGGAGCCCAGTTTCCCATAGGTGCCATCATGGCTGAAGTTGGTGGCAGGCAGGGCAATGCTGGAACGCTCTGCCTGGGACTCTCTTGCAGACAGTGAGACTGCAGTGACTTTAGTGAATAAGAATAACCGAGCAGTTGCCAGAGTTTTAACTTAACTTTGGGATTCTACTACTCCTTCTTACAGATGTCTTGTGTGACCTTAGGGAGGCCTTTTAGTTTATCAGTGTCTCTTGTCAGTGCTGTGAGAGTTAAAAATATGAAGTTCATGAGTGGCACAGCTGTTCCATGAAGGGGAACTATTAAGGTAAGAGACATTATGCATTATGGTTAATCCCATGCAAAATTGGAATTATCCAAATATGAAGTTCATGAGTGGCCCAGCTGTTTCAGGGAGGAAAACTTGTAAAATGAGAAACATTATTCATTACAGTTAATCCCATGCAAAATTTAAATCATTAGGCTTAAAATTATAAGATTGGCTTACAGAGAATTTCAAAAGGCTTGTTTGGGGTTCTCTTTCATATGCCTTCAGAGACTGGGTCTTTTTGTGCATTCAAAGGACTGAAAATACATTAAATATAAAAAACCAAACCAAACAAAACAACACAAGAAAGGAGCTATAATGAGACCATTTGGTACCTGAGACATGATTTCATCTTTGCTGTTTCAGTGCCCCCAGCCCTGAAATTTTTAGCTTGGGAGAAAACGGGGGCAAGAAAGAGGAAAGTTCCAGTCCTATCTCAAGTCTATTGGAAGTTGCTGGTGCTTTTGCTGAATTCAAATTCAGTCATGGGTGTGCTATGTTGGTTGCTGTCTTGCCTCCTCTGTGCTCACATAGTAAGATCTCTGTCTCTGCTCTCATCACTGTGGTCATTTTTTCCTCCCTATGCTGCAAATCTTAAAGAATATTAAGAAGATTACCAAATATTAAGAACCACGTGATAACAACAGACACAAGTCGTTCTAGCATTAAAACCAAGTCCTTACAAAGTCCTTCGTTTCTTTGGTTTATATTTCTAATGTTCTGGGCTCACACACATTAACTGTGGACCACAAGGAGGGCATTACTTCCCTAAATACTGTGTAGGAAATGTGCATTTTTTTGTATTAATCTGCTTTGATTGCTGGTGACAAATGGATGACATCTTATGGCTTGTAAGATTTGGAGCACTGTTGACACACTGGAGTGTCCAACAGAATTCTAAGCAGAGAGCAGGTGTACAATGCTGCAGCTTGGTGCGGCAGGGCCCAGGAGCGCTACAGTACCTCTAAGCACCTCTGTGATCTGTGCACAAGGCCCATTCTGTACAGACCTGATTGCCCAGAATTATTTAGCACTGCAGATATGGCAACTTAAATGTTGTAACACAGCCTTACACATAGTCTGTCTTTTTGACTGTTGAATCACTTGGCCACTACATGAAGTAAAAAATTATTTATAAATATATATATCTATATGGCACATGGAGAGTTAGATTAGAAAGAAGTTAGAGATATAAAACAAATGCAACATCCAGAACTACATTCTGCAAACTCTTCCCTAAATGTGCCTATTTAGTTCTAAACATCTCAAGTGATGATACAATTTATTTTGAGATATACTTCCAGACTGTTATTATTTTCCTTGGCTGTTTTTCTTTTCTCATTTAATCCCAGCAATGTTAGCTTGTAAACAGGACAGTAAGCCATGTAAAGTTAATTCACTGTTACAAATAAAATGCTGTTTTAAAAGAGCTTTGGTTATTTGCCATTCAAAGGTTTACCTCAAGTCTATGATTAATGCATCTGTGTGAACAATTTTCTTCCAAACATGCTCTATGATTAGGTCGGACACCTGGATTAGAAGTTCACTGTCTCCAAACATATCGAATCTCAGATAGCCGATGTTGTTTTCAAATACATTTGTGTGGAATGAAAACTTAATCAAATCTTCAAATACTTCTGGCGGAGGGATCTGAAAGAGTTTTGAAAAACAAAACAAATCATTTGCTAGCACTGCTAGCTTGACACAAAATTATGTGGGTCACGTTTAATCCAGGTGGGACACGTGTGGGGAATGTGACCAAGTTTGAAAAACATAATAAATTTTACAGTGATTTTGCATGTTAAACATAGGTTAGCATTGCCTGACGCATTTTTGCACAGTATAAGGTGTATCAATAACATGCCCAGAATCTGGATCAGGCACCTATTTGCCAGAACTCAGTTTATTTTTCAAAAATACAAGAATTTCCTTGGAGCAAAGAGGCTACAAGAACAATCCCAGCCAGCAGCATAGATCCCTGTCCCAGGCCTGCCATCCAAGCCCACACATTGCCTTTATGAGTTCTTTCTAAACACGGCACCTGGGTCTTTCATAATCTCTTTACTGGCCTCATCTGACAAACAGCTGCTGGCCACAGGTGCAAGTGGCCCCAGCCCCTCTTAATGACCCAGTCCCTGTGACAGTGAGGAACCTGATGTGTTGGGCATGTGATAGGATACTCATGAAGTAGGCATGCTAAATCTCTTCTATGGTGGCCATGTGCCTGGAGTCTCACGTGTTAGGTTGCGATTTATTTAATTTTGCTTAGCTTATGTTATTAAACAGCAGACTTTTTTTAGTAGCAATGTGTAGCCAAATAATAAAGTTATCCTAGTAACCCCTGTATGCATTGAGACATAGCCAGTTCCTATTGCCAAACTTCTGTTTTGCATGCAGTATCTGAAAATGGAATAGTCTCCTTCAGCTTGAGATAAGAATTTAGAATACATACGACTTATCTGACCTTCAGCCATTTGGTCTTTTCTCCTCAGAGCTGCTGTGAAAATGGTGTTATACCTTCTTTTTAATCTGTTGCCCTCTGCCATAGCTCATCCCCAGACAATCCATGCTTTTACACTCGGAAGAACAAGGAGTCAGGAGTGAGCCATGTGCTAGCAAGTGCTCTTCCAGTCTACAACATGCCACAGAACTAGGGAGGCACTTGGGCTTTCTGCAACTACAGAGAAGTCAAGTAATCTCCGGACCTCTGTATAGTGCTCTGGCCTGGAGCTGTGCTCCTGCCAAAAGCAGGTCTGCCACAGCAGAAAGAGTTTTTTCCAAGGTGTGTGAATACAGCTGTGTGCTAATGCAGCTGTGTTTGGCACGATGTTACCACCGTTTGGCTCGATGTTACCTAGGGGAAGATTATCCATCATATGACACTTCATCATTCAGCTCCTGATGTATGCCAAAAATTACCAAAATTTCAATCATTAATTTAAAAGCCCTGTTGGCCAGTAGTTGTTGATCTGATGATAAGAGAAAATTCTTTTCTGTACCCTTCTTTATCACTTTACCTTGTGAAAATAATCATTGTATCTGGACTGTAAACACATCAGTCCAGCAGTACTGAGTTTGTCATTTCCAATCCACTTCCCAGTGACAGGAATGCTACTTGATCTGCCCACTGTACTTTGATTAACAAATCACAGTTTTGAAAAATATATACAGCATGCATTGATTGTTCTGACAGAACTTACATCTAGTTCAGAGATACTGGTCCCCCCAGGAGGAAAATAAAAACATCACTCATTAGTAACATCTACAAATAAAACTGATGTGTTACTCTCTGCCACTTAGTAATGATATTTTAATTGAACACAGAAATGTCTTATCTCTGTCTTCAGCAATAATTGCTAAATGCATACCTATAAACACGTTGATTAAGAATAATATGTCTGATGAATTTTTTCTCTACTTGTTCTTTTACTGTGATGCATCACATTTTTGTTCCCTGAGGACTTCAGTATTACTAACTCTTGAAAATTCATTACAAATGTCAAGGTGGGCAGGTTGCTCTTAAAGCCCCAGGTCTCAAGGGGTGAAATAAATTTACAAGGATCTAAACAAAAGCTCTTCTTGGCTGCAGGAGAAGTTATGAAAATGTATCTATTCTAAAACCTCTAAGACTGGAAATCAGATGAAAAGCACTCAGAATGTAATTTTGGAGTGCCAGGGAAAGCATCTGAATTTTTCAGCAAAAGAGGTGAGGAGCCTGTGACTGACATGAGACAGTTACCGCCCTGCAAAACTGCAGGTTCGTGACACTGGCATATGGGCCACGTGCTGCGGGTACCTTAGGAGGTAAGTCAAGCTTCAGGGAGCAACCAGGTGCTCTCCTTTGGAAGGCAGGGCTCTGCTGGCCAAGGACAAGCTGGGACAGGATGCAGCTGAAAGTAAGATCCTGCTGCTCAGTCAGACAATGTTTACATACAAATGACTTGTTGTTAAATAGAAACCCTCAGGTGTACACTATAAGCAATGAGGCTAGACTAAAGGACCTCCAAGCTAGCTCCACTTGAGGCCAAGGAAAAACGTTTTTTCATTAACTATATAGTGTCTACAGTCCTATTCTGCAGACTCCTTCCACAGGTGAGTGGCCTAAGTAGAACACATGATGTGACACAAAATAGGACTATAGAATGCCTCCCTGGGACTTGTGCATGGAGTTTGAGCCCTAATTCTGTTACTGACACAAACCCCAGCCATCGGCAAACTGCTTTTCCAAATGTGCTTCTCTTCCCTCTCTTCTCTCCTTTCATCTCTCCCTTAAGCTGTTTTGTCTATTTAGAGGGGAGCTGTTTTTTCATAGCTATTTGCGTGCTGACTGTTGTAAGGTAACTGACTCCCTTTAAGGTTGCTAGTGCTGCCAACTGCTGGCTGTGAAAATATTATCAGCCAATACCCTTGTGCTTCTGCAAACCCTGAGATTAGTTTAAGAACCATGAGATCTTGAGGGCTGAATGGCAGGGCTGCACTTTTCTTATAACATTTGCGTTCCTTGTGTACCCTCACAGGTTGGAATGGAACTGTCCATCCTAGTAGGGCCCCCAGCTCAAGGACTGAGCAGGATCAGCTATAGCCCTGGCAGCTCATTCTCACTTGCTCTTAACAACACACATTATGCTGGGGGATTTCCAAGCAATCCACCCTAGTACGTCACCAGCCTTACTATTAGAAAGATGTTTTTAAGATCTAGTGTAAACAGTACAAGTTCACTACTTTGTACTGTTTAAGTGCATTACTTCTTGACCTATTTACTACGGGCAAGGGAACAGATTATTCTTTTCATATCTGAAACAGTCTCTTACATATCTACATTTTCATGTCTCCTCTCAGTTTTCTACTCTCTGGAATAAACAACTCAAATATTTTAAACTTTTTCAAGATTACTTTCATTCAGTCTTCTTTTTACTCCTGTTCCTCTTTTCTGCTGCCTTTGTACTTGAGCCACATCTTTCCAGGAAACCATTGCCCAAGTCTGTGCATATTATATTATAGATGAATTTTCTTTAGCGCTAATTGTAGCAGAAGATTTCATGTCTTACTGATTATATTCATCCTTATCCATTCCAGTTTGATGATGATGAGTATTTACTGCAACAGCTTGACCTTATTAATTTGTGCTCAGGTTATAAACTCTAAAGAACCATTTACATTTTTACAGGACTTCCCCTAAACAAGCTACTTTCCTCCCAGAGTTGTGCAGTGAATTACTATCACCCCAGAAACAAGCAAGTAAAGATTGCAAAAGCTGAAGAGCCAATGAGAGTTAAACATGAGACACTTTTCTCTTGCATAAACTTGCATAGTTCCCCTGACTTTACTGTGGTTATGTCAATATAAATCAACATCATATGGGCCTACAACAATTTTTTTCCCAGCTTTTAGCAATAGATGTAGCAATTTGATTATTTATCTTGACACTTGGAGGCTGAGCATTTTGATTTCACTCATTAATGAAGAGTTATAAGCAAACTGTACTTCTTTCTGGTGAAACAACTTTAACTATTGCCTCCTTCAGCAAGTACAACACTCTTCTATACATACATATTATTCTTCTGGAAACAGGAAGACTTGAAATGCAGGAACAATTTCTCTTTATAAGGCATTTATTTTTGCATTTTATTCTGATCATCATTTTTAGCTGTTTATGTAAACCATCATTACAAAAATTCTCTCAGGTGTAAAGACTGCATTAAAAGTAGTTGGTCATTAAGAAGGGGCCAAAAGAATCTCTCAGGGAGACCCCTCATCACTTAAAATGGGCTTAACACTTATGCCAAAATCAGGTAGCTGTTCTTCCATAGGTAGACACTCAGTCACAAACACAAATGTTTCAGTATGCAAAGGAATCTATGACTGGAGAGGGAGAGAGAGTCAGAAGAATATGAAGCAGAGATTATTGAACTTCAGGTCAGCAAGTTTACAGAGCTCTGCCTTATAAGCAAAATGTTATTTTCTGGATCACAAAAAATATATACAAAATTTGCCTCTGGGGAGTCTGACTTTGGAAAGTGGCATTTATGCAGCTGACAACTCTGACTAGCAGTGACCTTGCTGCTGCTTAGAGGAGACATATTCACTACCCTGTATTATGCTTCAGCAGCTATTCTAGTGCAGCAGATGCAAAGGTCTGCATGCATTTCACTTGTCTGTCTCCTATGTCCTATCCCATCCTTCCTGTAGTTATTCATCATCACTTTCAGTTAATTGTGTTGGATCTGCTTCACTGTCAAGGTCATAAATAGTAAAATCCTGCTGTCAAGAGAGAGGGTGGCTTGGAACATAGGTAGCACAAGAGAAAGCTAGCTCTTAGGTTTTTTAGGTATAAATGTGATATAGATCAAGAGAGCCACTATGTCCATGTATTGGGCTGCCAAGTTTTTAATTTTTTTTTAAATTAAAAAATGCAGCTAGTGCCATGATATATGCTTCACTGTAATCTAAAGGTATTTGCTCTCTGGGGTATACCTGAAGTGTTCCACAGAAAGCATCCCTCTTATGGCTGCAGAAGCAAAACAGGAGATGAAGGTACTCTTACTGCCCAGGGCTCTGTGGAATAGGTGAATTTTCTTTTACCTCAGTCTCAAGGGAAATCCTTTACTTCAATGACTTCAGGGTCTTCGTTAACATCTTAATGCTCTCTTGTCTGTCTGACTTCCAATTTCCTCCAGCAATATGAGGGAATGCTTATGCCTCTGGAAACCATTTTAGTCTCATGAGAGACATGATTCTCTGCTCTTTACACATTATTTCACCTTGGAGAAATCTCACATTTGTCCTGATTGTCATCCAGACTGATGTGATTTCCTTCTTATGGATGTATCCCTGACCTCTTCCAATCATTTTGCTTGACAAAGAACTATGGTAAAACAGAGGCATTGAATAGTATAATGGCATTTCTTCACTAGCTGTATCAGGATCAGAATTTTATGTCATGTGACAAATAAGATACTCTATATCCTCTATATCCCATTCTCAACATTTAAGGTCTGAATAAAGTAAGTAAGATCTGAACAAATAAAAACCACCAACAATATTCACTAACAGCCTTCAGTGAACACAGTGACTAATTTGCAAGATTTTTCCATTCTGTAGAATGGGGAGAAATTATGATGTGTCACTACTGATATGTTGATAATAATTGAGCAGGGAGCTCCATCAAAAGCATTGAAATATCTTTAGACTGAAGTTTCCTACACTCAACCAAGTTAGGAGGGAGAGTTCTGGAATAGAAAACTCCTTTAATTAATTATTTCCACTTAGTCTTACAGGCAAGAATGGGGCCAGCATCTCTTGGTTAACAAACTTGAAAAAAAAAATCCACCCCTGGCAATACTTAGACTTTGTCCTTGACCTTAGTGTTTGTGATAATACCACAAAGGTCATGGGCACTTTAAATCATGCATGCCAAAATTTTCAGAGTGTGGAAGGTGTAAGTCCATGGATTTCCTCCCCCAGGAAACATTTAATAGTTACCTGACACTTGGTCTACTCTGGTTCATTGCAAAGGCAAATGCATTCTCTTCAAAAAGTAATTTTGAGTCCCAGGAGAAAATACGTCTCTGATAGCCATGCTAGTGCAGTAGCCAGAAAGCAGCTAACTCCATCCAAGAAAGGGATCAGGTTATCCTAACCCTGTATTTAATTTGAAGATGGAATTTTAACAAGTGCTCCTGGGAGCTCCCTCCAGCACAACAATGAACAAGAAAGATTGCCAAGGCAGACCATTGTATAAACACTCAGGCTCAGAACAAAGCAGAGACCATTATGCAAACCACACAGCAAGGGCAAAAGTAGACTATTAAAAATCAATTTCTCCTTGGGGTCACCTAAATTCCACCCAGATACTTCTTCCAAAGTATTACTAGGTCACTGGGAAATTGTCTGATGCTGAGCATGAGACACAATTAGAACAACTTTCCACTACCATTACCAAAGGAGTTGCTTATTAGTCTGGTGTAATAGATGTCAGCTACTACAATTTTATATAGAAAAGTCCATCAAAGAGTACATGGATGCATGTTTAGTGAGTTGTATGCATTTATTCTAGTCCAACTAAACTTCACTCAAATTACAACCTGGGTTTGAAACCAGAGGGTTTCTGCATTGATTACAACTGGAAAAGCTGCAGCATTGAAAGAGGAGGGATCACAGAGACAATCCTCTATCTTTCCTCTAACCCCAAAGACCTGCATTTTTGCTTGTGGCATATGACAATTGAGATTCACAGCCTGAAGGTTGTTCCCAAAATGCATGCATCCAGAACTACCATCTAATTCTACAAGCTACTACCCTACACATCAGAGACAGCTCCGCCTACAAAACCTACTCAGGCACTGGCTTCTCCTCTGGGTACAGGTAAATCTAGGTGAGTTTATGGTATGGGCTAGAAAAAAGATAAGGTATCTGACTCAGTGCTCCCATCCCAGCTGGCATCTCTATAGCTGAGTACAAGAGAAGTGTACCTGTTTTGGCATGATCCCTGGGATGCTGTCCTTGGCATGTTCAGGGATGTAGAGTAATTTCAGGTGTTCATCATCAGAAAGAGCTTGTAAGACTGCAGTCACCTTCCTGGCAAGTTCTTCCTCTGTATGGATCCTTTTATAATTGTTTTTGCTGACGTTCTTGGTGAGGTTGGATGCTATAACAGTCCCAATGTCCACAACTGCGTAATTATCTGCCACAAGCTTGCCTACAGTTTGCAGTATCTGTGGCACCTGGGCACGCAGGTTGGCAATGTGATGAGCTACAGCCATGGCTTCGCTGGCCTGGATGGTGATGTGTGGCTCCACCCCAGACACACTCCATACTTTTCCAGTGACTGGGCTGAGCACCACTTGGCTGGGGATGGAGGCATATAGGGAACTGTTACCAACACGATAAATGCCCACCGAGAGGGATCCACCGACTGTGGGCTCACCAATAACTGTGGCTCGGTGTAGATCCTTCATAGAGCGAGTGAAAGCTTCAGCTGCTGAGCCACTCATATGGCTTGTTAGGATGTAGATATCCTTGAGGGAGCCATATCTCTTGCCAGTGAGCTGGGGGAGAGTCCACACCTCTGTGCTGTGGGAGGTACTACGATCAAACACAGTGTAGAGGTGTTTTCTAGGTTCAGGCTCAAAGAAGTAGGAACAAAGTATTGGGATGGCAGTGGAGTAGCCACCTGTATTGTACCTCATGTCAATAATCATGGCATCTGTGTCCACCAACTTGTTCCATACCATCTGCAACAGCTGTGGCCCAATGGCCTTCACTGTTTCTGCCTCAGCCATCATATCAAAGCGAAGGTAACCCAGGTTCCCTGGCAATACGTCAATTTTGAAGAGTGCCTCAATGATGTAGCTCAGCTCTTCAGGGCTGGGAATCACATTGGGAATCTGCTCTTCTGGTGTTGGTTCCACATGGCTGTGGAAGACATGAAGCCGATGGTCTCCAGAGGCCTCCTGCAAGTCACTGGTAAGCTGGGAAGCCAGAGTCTCACAGTCTATAGCTGATCGATAACCTCCTTGGGCCCTTTTGGCACTGAGCATAGCACTGGCCTTACCAGCCACTTCTGGGATGGCATAGTGAGCCTCTAGGAGTTGCCCGGTACCCTCCAGAAGTACTCCCATGTTCTTGTGGAAGGCTAGCACTTCTTCAGCCTTCTCCAGTGCATCCTCAGCCAACACTATGGCATCAGGAACAACTCCTCCACCCATCCAGCTCTCCCCATGGTTGTCAATGAAGGTGATAACAGGAACTGTGATAGTCAGGGCACGGGTTATTCCTGGCCCAGGCTGCAGCAGAGGGAAGGTACGGGTGTGTGAGAGGCTTCCTGCTGTGATCTCACCAATCAATGTGGCACGGCCCAGGGACTGCATGAGGTAAGCAAACTCCTCAGCAGCTGTAGCAGTGTGGTGGCTGGTGAGCAGGTAGATGCCACGCTTAGCCCCATAGGACTGGCCCAGCAATTCTGCCTGGCTGTTGTGCTCCTGTGTATGGTTGGTGCATCTGTCATAAGTTGTGAAGAGATGGACAGGATCAGCAGCAGGGTCTTGGAAATAGGAGAGTAGCATAGGCACAGCAGAGGAGGAAGGGCCTCCAGGGTTGTAGCGTAGGTCCATGATCAAGTTCTCTGTATTTTGAAGAGGCTCCCACACTTTGTGTACAATGTAAGGCCCCAACTTAACAAGCACAGAGGCATCTGCAAACTCATCAAAGCGCATATAGCCAACATTGCCTGGCAACACTGACACCTTGAAGACAGTATCCACCAAGGCATGCAGCAGCTGCTCATTGTCGGGTAGGTCAGCTGCCATTCCAATTGGCTTTTCAGCTGGGGGATCGGCAGCTTCACCTGGCATCATGACTCGGACCATCAGGCGAGGGTCTTCAGATAAGGTCTGCAACTCAGTGTTGAGCTTGGTGGCCAAGTCCTCGGATGACTGCACAGAAGAGAAGTCACAGGTGGTGAGGTGCCGCAATAGCACAGGCACTCTCTCCACTAAGCTGTAATAGTCCTTTAATATGTTTTTGAGGCGGCTAATGGTGCCAGGCACTGCTCTGCGCACTGCCAGGATGTCCAAGGATTTTTGCAAGGCTTGCTCTGCCTCAGTAGCCACACATGGCATCACCCCACTCACTTCCCAGCTCTGTCCACCCCCACTCAAGGGGCTCACAGATCGTGACACAGGAACCATCATATAGAAATTGGAAGGACCGATACGCAGCTTCTGGATGTCCAGTGAGCCCCCAGCTGTCTTCTCTCCAACAGTGATAGCTCTGTTCATGTGCTTCAGGATGTAAGCCACATCTTCAGCCACTCCTGTGGTGTGGTGGCTGATCAGAACAATGACATCCTTGTCTTTGCTGTACCTCTCTCCCAACACCTTTGGCAGTGTCCATATCTCTGTGGTGGTGTTGGAGGGACGATTGTACACAGTCTCAACATGCAGCATCTTGTCTTCTTCATGCAAGTATGAGATGATGAAGGGGAGGCCAGAAATCTGTCCCCCAGTGCTGTGACGAAGATCTATCACCAGGGCAGATGTCTCTATCAGTGTCTTCCAGACCTTGTCCACCAGAAAAGCTCCAACTTTTTGCACAACTTCCTCTCCTATGATATAATCAATCCTCAGGTAGCCAACATTGCCCTCCAGCTTGCCATACACAACCACATGCTCAATAAGACTCAGGAGTTGCTCACGGGTAGGGGAAACCTCAGCTTCTTGTTTGGGAGCTGCATGTGGCAATGGCTCATAGGAAATCACCAGTCTTGGGTCATTCAGAGCACCCTGCACTCCAGCTGTCAAGACACTGGCCAGCATTTTTGGATCTGAGATGTCCAGGATCTCCCCGCTCTTGATTGCTTGTTCAATGGCTTCTTGCATTCCCACTAGGTTTTCAGGATAGCAGTAGTTGTCCAGAAGGACTTTAGCCATGTCCAGCACTAGAGTTGGCTGAAAGATTTCCTCAGCAGGTATGCTGCACATAATCAGTGCTGAAAACAGCAAGAAATGTGTCCTGATCATTTCGTCTTTGTATGGAATAGAAAAGAAGTCAGAAGCTCTTATCGATCAAGATGAACATAGCTCTCCAAAGGCTCTGAATCCCACTGAAATCCCTGTGTTGAATCCAGGTGCACAGAACAGATCTTTTATCTGCATTAAACCTTTAATCTCATTAAAATGGAGTGCATCACTCGAAATGCACCAATAGACGAAGTTCAGCTTCTTACTACTTCACAGGCCTCTTATGAAACAGTAATACACTTCAATCACCAAGGAAGATCTTCCTAGCAGTTACTTGTTTCCCAAAGGTAATGCATTGCCTGTTACAAACTGGTCCTGGCTTATCCTGAAAGTAGATAGCTTAAATGCAAAAATTTCTTACTTTAACCACAGTTAGAACAGCAATCATCCTGCCTTTTACCATTATTTATGAAGAGCTTATACCAAGAGATTCTTCCATGACTTAGTTGTATCAATATTTAATATTCTTTCAAAAGTTGTTGACAATACATTGTCTTTGGTGTTTTTTAGTCTGAGTTGCAAAGGACTGTTCTTACATTCTATGACTAAGAGCTCCAAACAAGGAACTCTAGACGTTTAGCACAGCTCATAAAATCCAAGGTAATGACAGCCTGTTAATTTCTGTGCTGAGAATTGCCAGCATTTTAAACAGGACTTTGAAACACATTTGCCTCAACATAATACAGCTAAATCTGAGGTGACTTTAATCTTCACAATTTGCACTCAATTAGGATTTACTTGTAATACCGTTGGGTAACATATGGTCATGTCTGATGACAGCTCCCAGCCAATAGACTTTAGGCTCAACATACCAAAATAGAATGTGGGGGGGTTGTTTTCTTCTGCTCACAATGTATTTGAGACCCTATTGTATTAAGAGTTTGAAAGAGGATCAGAATATGTGGGATGCAGGCTGTACCCACTCTGAGCTCCAGTATGACATGCTAAAGATATACAAGAACAGATTCTCAGCTTCAAGTTTGAAAGGAATTGCTACCCCAGCCATTCTGTTTGCCAGAGGTAGCTCCGACACAAGAATAGACTCTGAAATTTGGGAAGAGCACGTTCTTGTACTGCTGTCAAAATGTTGCTACATATGAGTACATGTGGAGGGAAGAGTCTAAAGATGGTCTAAGCCTGTCTGGATGCACTCTGTTGGTGTCTTGTGTGTCTTGAATGAAACCTGACACTCAAGACTTTCAACTTACTGTTCAAAGGGTGTTACAGATGTTATATACAAGGTGTTAACAGTTACCTCATCTTACTCAGAATGTAACAGACATAGATGAATTTCCATGAAGATTATAGTCAGAAAGGAGACACGAACAGACAGCAACTGAGTATTTTTAATCAGAGTATGTATCAGATATCAGCCGTGCCCCCCATACCTAAATGATGTCTAACTATCACTGCTAAACTCTTTACATGACAATTTTTTGCAGCATTTAAGGAAGTATTTCCACAGATTAACAATATTCTTCTCCAGTCAGGCCTTATCTAGAGGTTAAAAATCACAAAATGGCCCTTTCCTGCCTGTGATTGTTGTATAATATTAAGATTAGGGAAAAAAACTTTTCTCTATTTTCCTGACATTTATTTTTCATTTTATCAAAGTCTATAAAGATTTTCATATCAGAAGTGCTGGACACTGTAGCTGAGGTTCTTATGAAGTAAAGATATTGGGAAATACACACAGGATTATGATTAGATAAGGCAACACTCCACAGCTCAATTTATTTCTCAAGTTATGCACATTCATTCTCATGTACTTTAACAGTACCACATAAAAACAAAACTAGCTTCACAATGTAAATGTAAAATAAATTATTTTTTCCAACATGCGCAACTTAAAATGCTAGGACAGTGGAAAAAACCTATCTTTCCACACTGGATCTGTTCAGTCATCTATTTCTCTTGAAATTCAATATGGATATTCAGTATGGATTTTCTGAATTCAATATGTCATGTAACATTCACTGCTACCCTGGTAATTCTTTATAGATGGTGTTAGAAGTTAAGAATCCTTTATGTGTGGTGTGAATTCTTTAAGATTTGGAGAATGACTATTTGCTTACTCATTTTGAGGCACTTATACCTTAAATTTTTATCAACCATGTTGTTTAATGCAAGTCTGTTCATTGAACTCTGAATAACCAGATCCAAAATGTAACTCTACCATCTATTCTAATTTATAATATAACTCAAGCCAAATTCTTATTTTGATTTTAGTTTTGAGCAGAACTAAATAGCTAAGGCTTAGTTTTAGCTTTTATAACTCATAAAACTTTATGATCCTTTAAAATCTGTCCGCAAGTATTTCATTTTCTGACTTCCTGTGGGTATGAACTTCCCACATACTCTGAAAAGAGGTATTTTTTTAATCTGTCCCAGACTGGTCTGCTTGCAGAGACTGCATTACTCAGATCACATGCTAAAAATCTTCCACAGGAGCAAGATTAAATGTTATGCTGTTTATAGTTTTCTTTCTATATTCTGCTCCAATATTCCCCAGTTCTCATCTGCAGCTGATCCCACCATTCCCTCATCAGACTCATGTAGATACTTGGTCACTGACAAACCGCAGTAGCAGGAAGCCCATCTGAAGGTGGCAGCAAGTGCACCTTTTTCACTGGCAGAGATACCAACAGGATAAAGGTGAATGTTGGCAATAAACCATTTTTGGTTTTAGCAAAACCTTCTAATACTGCCATATTTTAAATTAAATGTATGAATTAGAATTAATTTAAAGATGATATCTGGCTTCCAAATACTGAGAGGCAGAGTTTATTAGTTCAAGCACAGGACTATGCTAATGAAATATTTAATGCTTCCAGGACTTCAGTAAGTATTTCTAGACAAACCTTCACTGCCTTTTATAGATGTACAAGTCTGGGTCAGTACTAGTTCAGAGCTGTCTGTGACAGGCATGACTGGATTGCATAGGTATGGTCAAAGACTGTCTTTTCTGTTCTGTTCTTGTACTGTTTGGTACAAAGGAAACCTTGTTCCTGAGTAGTCTTTCTAGGCCCCGTAGAAATAAAAAGAATTAATAATATCACCCTTAGATTCCTTTCTAATTCCCTTGCCAAAAGAAGTAATGTTAGATTTTTGTCCCAATGTTTTTCAGTTCTTACACAGTACAAACCTGTATAGATTAAAATTAAAGCTGGAAGTTTTCTTTCACATTCTTTTAATATTGAAATCTTTTCATCTTATGAAAATGGAAATAGTAGTCTGAGTTGCTTAATGATTTACATTTGTAATAAGAAAAACTTAAATCTAAACTGTTAGATTTTTATTTTCTTTTAATTCCCTTCCCTTCCCTTCCCTCTTTTTATTTGAAACAGTAAGAGCTCCAGTCACCTACAGCAGGCTTTGTTTAGTGGCCATCATGAATGGCTGCCATTGAACTGATCTGATTCCTGCTGATGGTTCTGCTGAGGGCCTGACGCTCCTGATGCCTCATCCCAGCACTGCTGCCCGCCATGCTGGTGTATGGCGCCTTTAGCTGTGCAGCTGTAAAGGACTGGGTTTCTCCCTGGCTGCTGGACCAGAAGCTTTGCTTGCCAGCTCAGTAACAAGGGCCAGGCTGCCGGGATGCTGCTCCCTCAGCTCCTTTGGTGTGCTGGGCCAGCGTCAAGGCTTTTGTGAGGGCTAATGGCGGGTGCGCCAGGCTCCGGCCAAACCAAACACCTCAGCAAGGGGATGAACACAGGGAGTCCCCTTTGCCAGGGCTACACTGAAGCCATTCTCCTGTCAGGCTTTCAGCTGAATTACGACTGATGGTCCAGCAGAAGCTTTAAGGAAGATGATAGAGAAGAAACAGGTGCAGCTTAGAAGGACAACATGTTCCTGAGGGTGCCAGCAGGCAGAAGCCAGGGAAGACAAGGCAGTGGGCCAGCTTGGAGGCAGGGAGAGGGTGAAAGAGACTGTGGGCAGCCCAGAGCGAGATGGCAGGAGACACCTTTATGCACAGAGGCTCTAAGGTACTGTGGGAGGAAGAGTAGAAAAATGTATGGGAACGGCAGTGGCGTATGGAACCCAGGGGTCCCACACGGCCCGGCCGTGGCACCGAGGCAGCGCTTGGAGAAAGCTCCGAAGGCTGAGGGCAGGCCAAGGGCGGCTCTGAGGCCGCCAGTGGGCTCCAGTGAGGGCCGGGGCTGCACAGAGCCGGTTTGCGCCTCAGGCAGGCAGAGCGCCCCACCTGGCAGACGGAGAGCAGAGCTCCGAGCCCCCCGGACGGACCTGCCCTGTTTCTGACTGCTGAACACGGGAGAAGGGACGTGGTAGTCACGGGCAATGTCCGGCTAGCTGTTCAGAGCAGCCAGAGGGGATGCGGAGCAGTTACACAGTCTCAGGACAGGGTCTCGCCTCAGACATTGCTCACTTACTACGCTGGTATGTGTTTCTGCCTGCACCTTGCAACTTTTTGCAGTAACAAACCGATTCAGTGCTGCCTGTGAGGAGTTCCAGCAAGGTACTAGTATTTCCTGGAGTTCACAGTGTGTGGCTGTGTGGACCTTCATGGGGTGTGGCCATACACCTGTGTGCATTACCTGTGTGGTAGAGGCCAGGCTCTGAGGAGGCTGGAATCAGCTGGGGTGCAAGCAGTGTTAACCATGTAGGGCACAGGTGTGTCTGAAACAATGGGTTTCCTTGAAAGGCCATTTAAAACCTTTTATTCTGAACATCAGGAATTGTTAATTTAGCTAAACATGTCTATATTGACAGGATCTTTACAGTATAAAGGCATCTTAGCAGACACCAGCCAAACACCTCCAGATTCCCATAAGGCTATTGCATCTTCACCTCTAGAAAAGAATAGTGAAAGTGGAGAAATTTTTATTTTTAGTGACTGCTGGTGCTGTGTTGTTAAGTTGCATCAGCTGCTTCTGTGTTGGGACATGGCATGGAGGAATGGGTGAGATCAGAGGACACTGTGTCTGCTGTGTACACAGACAAGGTGGGAAACTATGTAAAAATAGCACCAGCTATATCTTCTGACCAGCTTCTACCAGCTTACCATGTTTATCTATTCAGACTGAAGTGCTATAGGTTAGTCTTAAAATTGGCTGTGAAGTCAGCTGGTGATTCTGATGTTACAGGACTGTTACACAGATAGGTAACAGGCCTGAGAAGGAGGACATACATTGCCCTTGTGTTTATGTTAAACAAATAAGTTTTAATTTTAAATGTGCATCTGCTGAACACTGCAGAAGCCCCAGCTTGCTCCTCAGTAACAGCAAGCTGCCAGGTCAACATTCATAACCCACTGATGAGAGGGGGGTGTCTCAGTGTCCAGTGGGGCCCAGCCTGAAGCAGGGGCAAGATGCTTACCTGTTCTTCACAGCTTGTGTACTCTCTAGAACCCTCATGACCGCCTCTGACTTGTTGTATCCCAAAGCAGTTGAAATGTGAGGGAGCTCAAAAAAGTATTTAAAATTAAATGCACAAAACTACATAAATCAAGCTGCTAAATGTAAAGCCAAACATCAATTTGACATGCACTTCAGCCATGCTGAAGGTAGCAGCAGCTGTAGTCACTACTGGGTTCTCATTTCTTTTTGACCCTGTTCATCACCCTATGGAAAGATTCATGTTTCATTTTGCTACCATGCCAACCAAAATGTTAAGCCAATGGGAATATGATCGTTAAAGCTGGCTGGAAGGTCAATTGATTTTTTCATTGAAATGCAAAAGTGACTTGTAGTCCAGTTTTGGGATGGGATTTGTAGGTCTTCTCTGGAATTCTGATGGCATAGCTAGGAGCTGAGGTTTTGAGCCAAAAATGGCTTTGGGTATTTTTTTTCCCATCCAAATAAGGGAACTAAAGATCAATGTTTAACTTCAGAATGTAACACCCCTACCCCCCATCCCCCCGGTTCTTGAGAATTTCTCTCTGTGAAGATGTGGGAACAGGTTTTTTTCCTTCCCCATTTTTTCATTTAATTATGGACAAAGTCCTGTATTCAGTGAAGTCAAAATATAGCTAGGACCTTGTGTTTAGATGACTGGAGGGCACTTAGCTACAATTACATTGACATGAATAAGTCTTCTAATGTGATCACACCAAATGCATGTTTGGTTGTTTCTGTCACTTGATTAAGAGGTGTTTTGCAAAGTGTCAGGAGCTTAGGAGACAGGAACAAAACAGGGAGAGAATACAGGGTACAGAGGGCTCTGGCAGGAGGAAGACGTAACGGTGACTGTAAGATGACAGAAGCCAGTGGGGAATTGTAAAATGATTACTGCCGTGGGAAGCTATAGGAGGTTAATGGCATGCAGCTAGGGATGGATCAAGTTTGCATGGACCCAGGTCTCAGATCTGATCCAACTGCAGACCAGTTCTAAAGAAAAAGACTATAAATCAGTTCAAGAATTCTAGTGAATTGTGCTTTGTGCTCATGGTTTGTGATCTAACCAGCAGTTCTTGATGGAATTACAACTGCCCTGTTCACAGTCACCTGCTATTTGCTCTGTATTAGGTTAACAAGAGTAAATAAACTGTGTATTGGATTTCAAGCTGACCTGTTCATGCCAAATGAATTCGTCTTGCCCACAGGCTGTCCTAATTCAAAACATATGTATCGATTTAAATTCTGTTGCTTCCATACATTAAGGTACTGTTTAGATTTTTGCCGCATCAATATTCGTCAACATTTTGAATTGATGTGTAGTTTGTTATGGATTTGGTTCAAAAGTGTTCTCAGGTAGATGTGTGTGTGTGAGGTGGTGAAGGAGTAGAAGTGAGGTGCACTATGGTGACGTTGTACAGCACTTACACCTGTCACCTGCAACCAATGGAAGAGTTTGTCCTTTTACAGGCAAAACCTTCATTAGCATCAAAGGAAGTTTACTTTAATTGCAGAAAAGATGGGGTCCTTGTTTAGTGAAAATACAACTTAAGTCAGAAAAATGATAGTATGGTAGTATATTTCTCATACAGCAGTATAATAGAACACAGAAGTTTCCATTTTTCCCAGACTCCTAAGGGGTGTCTGGGAACCCTAAGAAGAAATTTAAAAATATCAGAACCCCATGCCAGACTCTGAACAACAAATTTAGGCCTCAAATAAGCAGCCTGGGCTTTTCAAAAGTGCTGAGCTCTGCCAACCCCCACTGCTCTTAGGATACAGCTTCTAAGGCTGGATGTCATTTGACTGCATGTTCTTGCAAAGAAATACTAAGAATATGCAGTAGGTCAAAGTGGCTCCTTATCTTTGTGCGGCGATAAGAGCTGCTGTTCCTCCTAGGAAACAGTGTCTTAGAAGCGGAAGGCTGCACTTCTTATCATTCAAGTATGTGCCATAAAGGGGTAAAAATAGGGACGCTGAGGATAAGAAAGCTGAAGCTAAGGCACCTGCTACCCACAGAAGGAAACTTGGAAATGAAATAAGTGAGAGTCTCTTCTGTTTTGAATACTGCAAATCTTCACTTACAGGAACAAATAATTTGCCTGTAAAAGCCTCTGAGATTACTGATATGAGAAAAGGCTTCCTGGATTTAGATTCCTGACTTTATCATGCAGATAGCATTCCATTTACTGAGTTTTACAGAAGTTGAAAATGTCAGAGTTGACTGAGAGAATTAGATTTCAAGAGCTGTTAAACCTTTGCAGGACATCCTAAACCCCCACTGAAAATCCTCTAGTTTGTGACCTAAATACAGTCAACTAAATAGAAAGTTTGAATTAAGGCATTGACATTGTATCACTGTCACCAAATAATGCATAGTTCATTCAATCTCACAATATTTTAATCCAGTATTCACTTTGCCATGATATATAATGCAGACTATTTACAACGATTGCCATTCTTTAAATGCCAGTTTTCCTTTAAAACAAGCAGCAACAACAACCAGCCCCATACCCTGCTCCAAACCTTGCTTGCAATGGTCTTCATTTGCATCACTATTGTACAGATTTACACAGGACAGGAAAAGGGGATGTTCCTATTCTTAGAGGTTCTGCCTTGTATCCTACCTGCAGCCACATTCTGCCACTTTCATCCCTTCATAGTTATATATCAAAGTAGGCACACCAGCATCATCCTTATAAAGAATGGAGATTGAATCCAGTTTGGTTGGAACACAACAGGCCTTGGAGGCTTTTTTTGGGTTTTGGAGATGCACCAGAGTTTGGACAATAGCATGTTTTGTTGGGGTGACATTATCTGTCAGAGGGAAGAAGCAACCTCCTTTACACTCAAAAGCTTCATAATCTTTTGGTGCAATGATCCAGGAATCCCAGCCAATTTCTTCAAAGTTCACATGGAGGGAAGTTCTCCTGCAGTGGTTGGCTCCAATGCTTCTCTTGCTTCTGGAGGAATGCAGGTGGGATCCAGTGATGGCCTTTCCCTCTCCCTGCTGTTCCTCTTCAGATGAAGTGTTGTTCTTTCCTAATTTCTTGAGCACACTTTCTTGTTCATGAACAATCATCTCCCGGAGCTCCACTTTGGTCTCTTTTGTCCCATTGCTGCGGTCATTGGAGAACACTATTAACAGGGGCAAATTTTTAGTGTCAGGGGTAACACTGATATCCAGCTTCCCACAAGTAAAACCACTCAGAGCTTTACTCTCTATAACAACCCCTAGCTTATTTCTAGTCTCCAGTTTTTCTGCCCTGACCCATCTTTTCACAGCACTGGACACTTCGAACATCTTCCAACCACATTCCTGGATACTGTGGGAGACAAGGAAAGATTTGGTACTTTCTGGGTTTTCCCAGTGGCTATCATCTAGAACATCATAAATTACCATGTTGCCTTCCAGCCTAGAGAGAGACCCAACTTCCCTGTGACAGGAGATATAAATTCTCAGTTCCGCTCTGGTGATTTCCTCATATTGTGGAATAGAGATGTTGAAGAACAAAATATGTTTCTGAAATGGGTTTTCTTCTGGTGAATCTAAAGAAACAACATCTGCAATAGGAAATTAAAACATGTGGTTACAGTGCTTCTGACTGTCCAAGTAACTTGATTTTAAAAGACTCAGGATATATTTTGGGGATAAAATAAGAGCATGGTGACGCAGCATTAAAAAAAAAAATCCTGACTTCTGGCCAAGTTTCAAGGGCAGAGAGTGAAAAGAGGAAATGGAAGTCCCTGGTGTTGGTAGTATTTTACCATGATTGCATAGCCAGGTGAATGTGTGGAGGGAAGCATAAAGAGGCTGCCTAGAACAAACTGTGGATGATGCTGGGCAATATTAAAGTATTAAGTACATAAATAAGGCATGTGCAGAGTTTTCAGATTTAGCAATATGCTAAAGATATTTTTACACAAAGAATTTCTAAAAAAACCAATGATTTCCTACTCTTAAAATCATGCATGGGATAAACTGCTCTAATGTACATATTTAAGTGTCTTTAAGAACTGGCTGTGCTGAGGCTTTTCTTGTTGTCTTCAGCTACGTTTGAAAGCAGCTTGGACTGGGAGTTTGGGGAAACAGAAAAGTTTTGAAAGTCCTGAATTGAAGCTTCAGGTTCTATCTAAACTGGGACTTGGTGATAAAAAGCCTCTCATGCCCAGGTCCCAGACTGTTCCAGCCTGGACTCCCTGAGCTTGTGTGGATTTGTTCATGTTTGTTTGTTGTCTGCAAATCTATGTGCAGTACCAGCAACTCTGCCTTGGGAGGGGCAGCTATTTGGCTGAAAGATCAGATTTGTAGTGTTTAAAAGTCATCCCTGATGTCTATTTAATGCTTAATGTAAACTAACTGCTTAATCATGACGGGGTTTTAGGGCAATTTTAATTTGTTGTTGCTGCCATTTCTTCAGAGCATTTACCCTCTGAAGTAGTCAGAGAGGAGAGTGAGATATGGAAAATATAATCTAGGTCATATTTTTGAGATTTCTTTCTATTTCAGGGCTAGGGACACTAATTTGGGAATATGGAGTTCTCCGTAGTTCTGTTACCTTTTCGTTTTTGTAACAAGGATTGCACTTACTTCTAACTTTTTTACTGCCTCATGGAGCTTTTATAAGTCTCTTTAATGTTACATAGACAGGGATCTTGAATTTTTTCAGTTGATATAAACATGGTTACCCATTTTCATATAAATCTTTGTCTTATCCAGAATTTTGGAGGAGCAGTGCTGTTCCTTGCTTGGATCCAGAGACACATTTCTCAATTGGTTCCTGTGGTTTTTAAATATGTACAGAGCCCATCAGAAAGAAAAGCTCTCTAGAATCAGTCTCAATTACAGGTGATCAAAAGTTTTCATTCTAACATAGAAACTGAGTTCCAAATGTCTAGGCTTGAGAAACATGCTTCATGTAAACCCTGTTATTTGGTGCATCATCTTAGTTCAAGCATTTGAGAAGAGAATATTGTACAGTGAAAATATCAAAGAAGAAAACTAAAGGTACCTGCATTTTTCAAAGATTGAAAGAAACTCTAGAGTAAGAATACAGTCCAACATTTTAATGTTTCATTTCTAAAGAATCTGTGGAGGTTAGGAACTTAGTTTCTTCTGAATTTCAAAAGAATCTGAGTATTTACTATCCGTGTACTTCTTTAAAAATTCTAGTTCACATATTTAGGACTTCTCCTACCTTCAGTGCTGAAGCTTCTTACAATATTGGATGCAGGGCTGGAGGACTTGTCTGCAGCATATCTGTTGTATAAATCAATCATGAACTGTGGTGGTTCTTCTTTAGTCTTCACTTGTGAGGGGACTCTTGACAAATTCAAACTCCTTAGTAAATCCATCTTCATATTCTCCAGGAAAGATTTAAAGTTGAAATGGGTCTCATCTTCTACTTCCCCAGGATCATGAAAGTGTGCATCAGACTTTCCCATAGCTGATAGCCGGTCCCAGTCTTCCAAAGGCTTGCCTCTTGTCAAACAAGCAATGATGTTGAAAACAGACAGTACAGCTAATACTCCAAAACAATGCATTTCTTCTATATTTACTTTCTGGTGGAGAAACAAGAAGACAAGGATATTTTAGCTGATTAACAGTCTTGTTTCAGTACAGGCAGAGGAAAGAAGATGTAAGGCAAACAACTGGAATGCCCTTTGCAGATCACTTTCTTGTGTTCTTTTTGCAGTCTGCTTCAAACCCCAGCCTCTTGTCAGTTGTCAAG
The DNA here is from genome assembly GCA_013397975.1 of Machaerirhynchus nigripectus. Taxonomy (NCBI): domain Eukaryota; kingdom Metazoa; phylum Chordata; class Aves; order Passeriformes; family Dicruridae; genus Machaerirhynchus; species Machaerirhynchus nigripectus. The sequence goes on along the minus strand of VZRQ01003882.1, from coordinate 733,296 downwards.
CAGATTGGTCGTACACTTGTCCTTATCAGAGTCATTGATGCCATGCTTCAGCTTCTGTTATCTAGCAAAGCTCTTAGTTAATGAAGATTCTGTAAACATCTGACAAACACATGTGGCTGGTGGGAAGGACATTGTATATTGTAAAGAATCCACATTTCACTTTAGGGTCATCCTTGCTTAATTACATTCTTCTATCATTTCCTTGCCAACATAGAGAGAAGCTTTCTTAGGGACGCAGAAGATTACACTGTTTTCAGCAAGACTAGAAAATACAGATCTAGAACAAAATCACTCTATTAGCTATTAGCAAATAACATCTCACAAATCTTTTATACAGTCCCTTCACATGCAATCAGAAAATGCCCAGTAGTTTGATGGAGACCTGTGATTCTACAAGACATGATCTCATGGCATTAGAAACAACCTTAAAACTTCTTTCCGTTTATCAGCCAAGGGCTATTGTTTGTACACAGTGAAATATCTGTTTTGTGTCAAGTTTGCTTCGTGTTGTTTGCAGGCTTGTCCATTTTCTGTTTGATTCCTTTGGTGTATGGGAATTTAGGCTTGTTTTTATAGTATCTTATGTAATATATTTCATAGATTCATGATGGTCAAGCCAGTCCAAGAAAAAATGGTCATTTTTTCAGCAACATGAAGACAGAACTAGGCCTTCTAAGGCCACATGGAAAGTAAAAAGTCCTTTTGAAGATACAGAAGATTATCTCTGAAGATACTGTGTCCATAAGAAGAACAGGCCAAAGCAAATGAATTTCTCATGATGCAGAAGAAAAAGCAGGTTTATTTATCTTAATGCATGTATTATGATTTAATCTAATGATACATAATTGTTTTTCCTGTACTATTAATGTATCATTTTTTTTTCTGAGAACAACTAAATTCATACTGTAGATGTGCCAGAAAATCTAAAAAGTATTATGAACTTTCACATTAACAAAAATCTCACTGCAAACATGTGGTCAAGATTTTGCCTTTTTGGCTATTCTTCTTGTTTTTTAGCACTGGATAAATCACATTTAAAGTGATCTGAGACTTCTGAAATGCTTGCTTATGTGTCTGTTCAAGTGATAATTGGGATCCAAGATCCGGGTTAATTACGTTCCTACGAAATAAAGTCAAAAAGGATTATTTGGCATTGATCCTGGTCTCCTGCATAATAAGACTTACATTTTACTCAGGGCCTCTGTGTTTCCTACCTGCATGCAGAGTCCAATTGCTTGTGTTTGGCTAAACATAACTTTTCAAGTGTCTCCAGCCTTTACCTGAACATGTCAAAGTCAAAAATGTCTTCAATTTTTGTAGAACTTACTCTAAAAGATTGTCACCTACAGTTAAAAAACCCCTTTGTGTGTGTTATTATTTCATTGTGCCTGACTTTACCCTCTAGACAGGAATTCTTGTAACTTTCTGGCTAGTTTAAGGACTCCATAGCACTGACATTTTCTCCCTATCAAAGTGCTCGTACAGTGTAATCAAGTTACTTCTCAGTTTGTTTTCTGATAAACAGATTGTTCTTTTTAGTAACAAGATACATTTTCTCTACCTGTTTTGGTTTTTTTCTTTTTTGTGTCTCTTTCAGGATTTGAATGTCTTTTTGAAAATACGAACCCTAGGGCTATACATAGTTTTCTAGTGGCAGTCCACCAGTGCCACATGCAGAAATAAAATTTCCTTTCCTTATGTGGTTTGATGCCATGATGATTTTTGTCTTTTCTTTTATACCCCTGTTATACCTTTTTGCAACTTCTGTATTCTTGGTGCTTTTTGCCTACATTCTTGGACTTGTTTGTTAAGCTAAGAGACGAAACATTTTAGAGGCTTTGTAGTTACGGTGCCAGTGTGCCCAGGCCCCAAGGTCCTCTCCAGAACACATTTTGTAAACTAAGATAGAACCATCCAGGGGAGGGTTCCTTAGAGAGGGGGGCTCATTTGAGCCTCTCATTGGGGAATTTTGATAGATATGCTAATTAGTAAGACCTAGAATGTAAGACCAGATATAGAGGAGGGGGATTGGGGTGGCCATTGCGGGGGTGCAGGGAGGTGTATTCGACCTGGTCGTGGTGCACCTAAGGATCCTTACAATAAATACCAAGGTAATACCCTTTTCCCCTTCTAACCGTGTTCGCCTCTTGATTTTAAGACCAGGAAAAGGCATCAGTTCACTGCTCCAGTGTATATCTTTCCAAAGCCTTGATTGGCTGCCATTACATAGCATGCTGGATGCTCATACTGCATCACAAACCCATGATAGCCACAAATTTTTGTTAAGATCTATGACTTTCAAGGGAGCAGTCTTGTACTCAGTAGGAGCAGCCTCCATTCCTTGTGTCTGAGTACTCAACATTATGTATCTATCTACTTTAAAATTAATTTTTTATTACATTAATTTTTTATTACATGAAGCCATCCATATAAATACCTCTCTCCTCCTGCAAATGCGGTGGAGGTTGCCATATACAGACTCCTAGTTCATACATAAAGGTGTCAAATTCTGTCAAGTATTTGACAAGTGTCAGCTTTGCAGAAACTTTACAATGAACAGTTTAACTCAGTGGAAATTCCTTTTGAAAGCTGCTCTTTGAGGTTTGGCAGTGATACAGATTTTAATTCATGTGATACACAAATACATTAATATTGTCCAGTGCTTAATTTTAATTATGAAGCCTTGTGCAAGTGAATTGTGCAAATGAATTTTTGTGAATACTTCACAAAAACCTAGGTACATTGTAGCTGTTGCTGTTACCTCTGGCAACTAAACAGTGGCCTGAAAGAATGAAATTGGATTTTTTTTAGAAAAAAAAGGTTTTAACACTTTGCTGGCTAGTATCAGCTGTTTTCATGTTTTATCTGTCTTTACTTGTACCATATTCTTTTAGGATTCGTTAGTGGAATTATCTTGACCTGTGTTTTCAGTAGTAACTTTCTCTAGAAACTCAAACATTGAGGAGAATGGTTTATAGGATGTTCAAAGAAATAAAAAGATCTCTTGGAACCAATATAGTGAGGTGGGGGTATTAGTGTCCTCTTGCAGCAGCTGACTGCATTTGTGCCATTTCAAATGCAAATATTTTTCTTTCTAGAAGAAGATTAGACATCCAAATTGCAAAGATCCAGAAAGGAGTAACTTAAACCACTAAAAATAGTTGAAAGCCTTTTTTTTTGCTTTAAAGAATTGACCAGTGCAGCTAAACTCCAGATGAAATAAGCTTTACTAATAATAGATGTGTATGACTTGTGTAGTAAGGGTATGTTATGTTTTGAGAGCAATGACATTTACAGGTATAATAGATACAGTTTTGCCAACAGAACTTTAAAGCTCTAACCCCTTAGAGATTTGTGGGTGTCCTTAAGAATGTAGCAGTAGCATTTTTCCTTATGTCTTATAGACCTTAGATCACAGTATGGTATCTCTTGCCTAATAGCTTGCATCAGCACATCTCTGAAAGAATGGTTTTATCTAAGGACTAATTCAAGATATAGCAAATACTCCTTAAGGAAAACAAAATGCTATAGATGAGAATATAAGTACACTAAGTTAATATGTCAGGCTGGTCAGAGCTAGTGATAATTGGGAGCAAGACGAGACCTACAGAAAACGTAGATTTTCACAGAGAGCAGAAATAACATGGGTTTAAGATTTTAACTTTGAAAAATGTTATACCTATGGCTGTTCTGGGAATGATGACTTTCTGACAACTTCTTAATTTTTCTTTATACATTTGCATTACTCTGTCAGTTGTAGTCGAGCTTCTCATGATTTATAAAAACACAAAATTGTAGATTTTTTAAGGGAGATCTCTAACAGCAACATTATACAAAGGTTTTTACCAAAAATTCTAGTGTAAATTACTGTAGTAATTTACAAAGTACAAAAGTACTTTGGGAGAAGAACTGCAAACTGAATCCACGTTCTTTTGTCAGGCATAACTGGCAGTCACTATAGGGCATCATAGAACTACTTACTTCTTAGAGCTTTTTAGCAGGGAACAGCAAGGACTGCTGTGAGAGTAACCTTCCAAAGACTCCCATGGATACTGAATCTTGCTTTTATTTGTGGTAGCAGGATGTACCACATTTACACACCTAGGTTGTCTGGGAACCTGCACCACCTGAGCACAGAAAATTGGTGGCAGAAGATACCCAGCACCTTAGTAGGATAGGAGCCTTCCAGTAATTCGTGCATCAGAAGGAAGTGTGTGTAGTATCCTTCCCTTAAACAAAGCAACTCTTAATAGGATAAGGTAGTGCATAAGGTTAGACTGTTTCTTGAGGAGGAAACACTCTGTATCTTATACTCTGTGCTACCTTACAGATTTCAGGTATTTCTTCCACTCTTGTTCTCTTTATGCTATTGTACAGTAGGTGGGTGAAAATGAAGTATGTGGCAAGTGTGTCCTAGAACACAGGGACACTAAGAGGATTGACAGACACCATGATGGGAACACCAGTTCTTAAAAGACTGCTGCAGTTACAAGGCTACCATAAACGTATCAACAGGGAATTGTGTAGGAGTTAGAGGGATGCAAGACTTTATTTCTATAAAGACTTCCAATGGAACCACTGCCAAATGTTTCCCATTTTGATGTTCATTGTTTGAAAAGAAAGTTAATGAAAATTCTGGACAGAGTTCAGAAGAGAGCTGTGAGAAATGGTTTTAAGGCTTAGAATAGGAAATCAATCTATTTAAATCTTAGCCAAAATGTAACTTGACCCTACTCTCTATACTAAAAATACACAGTGAAAGTGTTCTGGATAATAGATAAAAGGGATCTAATGGAATAGGTTACAGTAAGATCCATTGAATTGAAGCTAAAGCTCATCGAATTCAGTCTAGGATTAAGCCACTGCATATCAACAAAGAGCACTAACTTTCAGAACAACTACTTGTAGTCCAGTAGAGATATTCTATCACATGAAATCTTTAAAGCCAAATTTATGCATGTTTTTCAAAGATATTCCCAAGCTCAAAACAGAAGTTCCATAATGCATAGTGCAGAAACTGCTGAGCAAGGGTCTTTGATCTGTGCTATGCAGGAGGTCGGTCTAGATGATCATAGTATTTTCTTCTGTCTTTAATCTATTGAAGCGCATTATGACAAGCTTAACATGTATTTACAAGTTTCCATCTAATTAACAGAACATAGGAGAGTGCATTTATAGAAAGACAATTCAAATATTTTTAGATACTACTGTACCTTTAATTTATTAGCTTTTGTTAAAAGCATGTAACAATCTAGAGGATATAAAGCATAATTTACAAAAATATAAATCTTGGTTATTTTATTTTTAGTATTTCAACATATTACTATATTGTATATGTTACTCAGAGAATATGTTTAACAACCTGAAACTATCCAGAAAACCAAAAATGTGGGATATTTCATGTTTTTTGTAGAACAAATTATGTGTTAAGGAAGGGTAACCAAAAATGACTATATTAACATATTGTTTATATGAAAACTTATGCAGTGAACTATACTTGCATCCTGAAGAAAATACACACTTTAAGCCCTTTATTACATTATTTTTCAGTATAAATATTCATATTAAGAGTATGAGTGTTTTAGGCAAAAATTTTTGATTTGTGTACAAAAGTGATATTCTAAAATAAGCCTGCTGTTGCAAGTTCACTTCCCATCTTCTCAGTTAACTGAAGAGATAAAATAGTCAGAAAATAACATATAAAAACATATTTTAGTCCTTTGATTATGGAAAACTTTACACTTTAATTTCTCACTAAACACCAGGTATCTTCGCTAGGTGGGTTAGGAAGACATCTTTAGAAGTACTAAAATCCTGGAAGATGAATATGAGTCAACCTATCCTTTGAGGTGAGCACGTGTGTTGTTTTAGTCTCTCCGCGTGCTTTCTGTACAGGAATTGTAGACTTGCATTGGTTCATCAACACAAGTGGATTCATTTCTCATTTACAACTTCCCAGAGTAGGTGGGCAGTATTTGTGGGCCTTGTTAAAGATGTGTTTGTATGAATTTATCGGCAGGCACAAGTTTCAACTGACATATTGGGATATACCTTTAAAACAACATTTTTGTTCTCATCTAAGAACAGGACACTGAGTGAGCTCATTTTGTCAGGAACGCAGCAGGGTTCTGGGATGCCAGGAATGATTCCTACTGCTTTTACGATGCTCTGAATTGTAGCATGATTTGATGGCCGGACAATCTGGAACAGAGAAGGAAATAGTTATAGCTTCATTTATGAGCAGTCACGTTCCTAGGTGGACTTGGAAAATAACAACTATTATGGAGTTTTTTGTTTCTCAGTAAAGCAAATATGTCATTGATTGAGTCACAGGGCCATGCAGCACAGTCTCTCGCTCTTCCAGCTTTCCTGAGCTGGATGTATCCAACAGATATTTTGTGTTCCTTAGGCTGCCTTCATAAATACCAGAGGGGGGCACTGGTGGCACAGCCAGCAGACGGAGGCCTGAAGAAATGTCCCTGAATGTACCTGCTACATGCAGGAGGCAGACATGCAGGAGAAGAAGCCTAAGCTGGGGCATAGTTCGCAGCTACTAGATGTTATATTTTGTTTTCTTAAGCTCTTGTCTGACTTAGAAAATTTGCTACTGTAAGTATTTCCAAAATAACTATCCGTATGTTCCAATATAATTTCTCCTCATGTATGCTGACCTGGAATCAGTTTATTTTTCCTGGAGTAATCGCTCTTTTAAAAGAGCAGAGTGCTCTAGAAGTGGCATCACAGGAGAGAGTATAGAATAGTCAAACACCCTGACAGAGCCTTTCTGATCATAATTGCATGACAGTTAGTTCTTGTCTGTGGTCTTTGCTTCCCTCTGCCTTCATCACCAGGCTTTTATTTTTCCTTCTTCCCATGGGCTAGCCTCAACCTGGGTAAAGTTAAAAAAGTCTGGGAGGCTGGCAGAAGTAGGAAGTGAGGATTCACAGCAGCTTTACATCTATAACATTTCAGGGTACTGAGCTACAATTTTATTTTTACTGTTGAATTTTGGATGCAGTTAACAAGACAAGGAAAAACATTTGATAAGAGGAGGCAGCTATTAGGCTTTATGGTGGTGAGAATAAGAAAGCAACAGCATTGTAGTCAGCCCACCACTGAGGCTGAAGCTTCAGTGACTCCTGTTCACTTGCCATGCTTGAATACTTCCCCAGCAAATGAGTACAATAACAGTAGGAAAACTGTTAATCCTTTTTGCTACAGTTTCCTGAGTTTTCTCATTTCTGCACATATCTGGTGTAGGTGGCACAGGGAATCTTTCATCACTGTTGGTGCACAGCTGTATATCAGGTGGAAAATGACATCTGTGGGACGACAAATAGGGACTTTGCACATTTCCACATGGAAATAGATACTTTAGGTGAGAAGAATTATCATCTCCTATATCTTCTCTATTTTTCAAATATGTAAGTATATGCAAAACAGGGTTTTCCATTTCAACATGAAAAATTATGTAGTTCATGGATAGAACAAAGGAGATGTTTTTTAGGATAATTCGGTTTTGAAACATTTGCATTAAGTGTAACATATCAGCATATCAGATCCCTACCTTCATTACCATTAAGGCTTTTAGATCTTCCTTAACCTAAGCCATTATAATGAATAACTGTGAAATCTGTCCTTGACCCTTCAAGACAGCATCCCTATAGCCAAGTCCCAACAAGTGACCAGTCCTGCACAGTGCCTTTCTGTAATTAGCATACGCTAGCATAATTAGCAACAGCTTGCTCTTTCTTGTCCTCCTTCATCTTTAGATTTCAAAGCTGTCCACAGACAAGCAGCAGTGAGGTAGTCTCACCGCTGCTGTGTGAAGTAGAAATCAATTTCTACCCACATTGGTCATGTCAGCATATGTGGATGGCAAGAGAGAGAAAGGAGTTTTTGTGTGTTCAAGCAACTGCAGGGTTTAGAAATTCAAAGAATTAGACCTTCTAGAATAAAGTTCTTAATTTAGCCTCTACAAAAACCTCCTTAACTGTTCCTAGCCACCTATGTTATTTCATGTTGTTATTTGAAACAGTCACAGATCACAATGTGTGACTGAAACAGCATTTATTGCCCCCATGCAGTTGATAGTCATCATTTCCTTCAGGGCCAGTTACTGACTTACAGGATTCTTGGCTAAGAACCTGCAGAAGATCCTACAAGGATCGTACAAGGATCTTCTGCAGCCATGCAGCCTCTAATATCTGCAAGGAACAAATAGATGTGAACAAAGTCTATCTAGACTGAGCAGCTGTCTCCCAAGACAACAACACTAATTAGGTTTCTAATGCCTGAAAGTGGATACACCATGCACAAAAATGCTTTGAAAGGAAAATTATTATGATAGAGTGGTACTCTGTATGGAATCTGGCTGCCTGAGCCTTATATCCACAGCAGAACCAGACAGCACACCCATCCCACATCCAGCCAAGCTCTGAATTTTTCCAGCCCTTCTGGGCTTCGCATCAGTGTTCAGTGAACACAAGCTAGGCTTCACATTTGACTTTGTCCCAGTGTGCTAAAGTAGAAATCTTGAAATAATTAGTTGAATGCACAGTAATAATGGCACTGAGGAAGTGCTAATGTTTTAAATGCTGGCTGCTAAGCAGGCCAGGTTCTACCACATGCAGGACTGGAATTTATTTGGCAAATGCAGCACTGCAGCCAGCCATATAACCTAGTCTTCCTCCTCACAGTTCAGGGAATAAGAAATTCAGCAGTAAGATAGGTGAACTGGCTATGAGAAGATTTGTACCCAAGCTGTTGAATATCTACCTAAATCAAGATTTGCAGCTGTTAAATTAGATGTGCAGAATGATTTACTGATACTTAAGAAAAAAATAAACCTACAATGTGATGATACCCAATATGCCAGGTATGTAATTCTATCTCCACAGTTCTAAAAGAGTACATTGGAAATAAGGTGTCTGTTGCCCATCATAGGTTGACTGTGTAGACCAAGTCTTTATGACTAGCTTTAATCTGGCCTTTGATACTTTCCTGACTTGAGCATATATGAAGGAACAAATTTCTCCCTTAATAATATTTAGCAATTCTTATGCTCTGAACTGAATCTTCATTAATGCTGATGTCCTCTCTCTCTTCCTTTTGAAACAGTCATTACAAAAGTTACACCTTTGAATCTGCTTCTTTTATTCCCCTGTTAAAAATACAAAGCTAACAAGTTGCAGACCTCTTCCAAAGCAAACCCAATCAATGAATGTGTATCAAACCCAAAATTCCCAAATCTATGTATCTGTGATTTACTTTCTCTGGGTTTTTTTTTCAGTTGGGTTTTTTTTCCTCATTTTGGTTTTTGGGCATCAAGATACTAGTGAAAGGGAATCTTTACTATATAACAAGAATTTGCTCATATTTCTAGATAAGATATTAAGTAAGTGAGCAATATAAGCTTATTTAACTATTCAAGCTAGAAATGGATCACCTCTCTTCTGGCCCTGTCAGCTTTTGTGTAATGCTGTTTTGCTCACAAGAAGCCAGATGTGTTAAATGCATCTTTTTTGGAGGGTGGGGTTGTTGTTTGGTTGGGGATGTTTTTTCAGGTTTATGTTGTTGTGTATGAATGGTGCATTAGACTGTGAGTCTGTGGAAAAGGACCCATATTTCCAGGCTGTCTTTTGTTTTGGATAAGTTAAATGGTGATTATGGTGCATGATCAATTTGTATTGCAACAACAAAATTATATGTGACTCTGTGCAAGCTTTAATTTTTACCAGACCATGTATCAATTTATGTACACATGGTTCAGCACTGGCCACCTACACGAGAACATGTGGTCAGCCTCATATACCCCTACCATGAAGTCTGTATTTCCACTGTTCCCAGACTTAAAACTAGCCTACATATCTACTCTTCCTGAAATTATACTACTTGTTTCAACACAAACATACATCAATCTCCCTGGATGTAAAGTAGGGCAGATTCCTGTTTCAGAACCTTGAAATCCTCTGCTGTAAAACACTATCCTTTATTTATACGCCAAATGACCACATGCAAAAATGCCAGTCAAACAAATAATCAGGCCATTTATAGGTAGCATAGAAAAATAATTACAGTTTATAAATATGCAGGTTATGCAGTGGTTTGGATCCTCTCCTCTGCCATTACTTGAAAGACTTATAAAATCCTGATAATTCTTGTCCAGCATAGGATTGCCAACATTTCTACTTCTTGCTATAGAGCAGAGTGGGAGTAAGACAAATGTTTGCCTCTCCACTAGCAAACCTCACACTGCTTGTATAGGATGAATTTGGTATGCTTGCTTTAGGGTGCTAGAAACAGTTTTTGTGGCATTTCTAGCAATGTAAGGTAAATCAACTTTTTTGTTTCAGCAGGATTGTCTAACATATTTAGAATTTTGATACACAAATGTCATCTTAATCAGTATTATTGTTTTGAAGAGTGACAAGCAGTTTCCTACAGTTAAAGATACCTCAGTGTAAGTACTCTTAATTTTTCTTCTAAGGTATTACAAGTGGAATCCAGAAATATGCTGATAGAGTAGCTTGTTTTAATATTAGCATATAATACTTCATACTTCTGCTACTACAATAGAGTATTTTGATGATTTAGTGTGTATAACCATATTTTCATAAGCCAAAAAAGTCTTTATGCTATGGTTTCAAGATATAAGATGATATAATAAGAGAAATTGTAAGATAAACTTGAGATATTTTTCCTATCCTTCAGATTGCATCTAAAGAAAACTTGGAATCTTTTTGCACACTGATGACTAAGTTGATGGAAACAATATTGCTTAAATTCTTTCGGTTGAACAAGGCAATAAAACACAATGAAAAAGGTAAAAACCTAAAGAAAAATCCAACTAAAGAAGTAGTTGGATAAGCAGAACACTAGGCCTGCTGTTTGCAAGCTGACATGAATAAAAAGGCACACTACCTTGGGCATTGGAAATTCACATGCTCCTGCACAATAGTAGGCATCAAATGATTTGGGAGATATGATCCATTCATTCCAGCCAATATCAGCAAAGTCAACTTTCATGTATCTTCTTGAACAAATCCTTGGCTCGTTCCATTGTTTTCGCCTTGCTTTCTTCATTGTTTTCTCATCAAAATTTAGCACCTGAGACTTTTTAAGTGCTTCTGTGTTTTCTTGCCCCTTTCTCCTTCGATCTTTGCGTGAGGCTTTTGGTTTCAAGGATCTGTAGGCATTCTCCCATATGTCATGTTTGTTGTATTTATTGTTGTTATAATCTACTTCTGGCAACTCGTTGTTCTGAATAGAGCTAGTGAGGTGTGTATCCCTCCTAACTCGAGTATCAGTAGAAGCATTAGGGGATAGATTTGGGTCTCCATCATTGGGAGGGAATGGATCATAACGCTGTAGGGTGCCTGCCACACTGTTAGGTTCAGAGATTGCAAGATCATTGGCATAAACTAGTATATAAGGTAAATGGCTGGCAACCTGTTCAGGGAAGCCCTGGTGCTTCTCCCCAGAATCAAGCTCAGCACAGAGAATGAGCTCTCCAGCTCGTTTTGATTCTTTTACGATGTGTGAAATGTCCTTTGCATGCCAAGCGCCTCGCCTTTGAAGAAGCACAGTGATGTTCCCTTTCACTAGTCCATAGGCAGAATTCTGGTGAATGGTTTGGAAAACAAGGTTGAGCCGTAGGACTGGAGGCAGGTGAAGGAGGCGGCAGGATGAGTTCTTGGACCGTCTACAAAACACTTCCCGGTGCCGAGGGCGTTTGTCAGCATAGAAGTGAAAAGTGGCAGCAAGGATCATTTCTGAATCCTGCATGGATGTCAGATTGAAGCAGTACAAGGGCTTCTGGGCCAAGAATTCTGCAAGAGAGCAAGGAAAACATGGGTATATATCTGAGACCAAAAATGGTAGTAAAATCTTATTTCCATTTAAGTGAATTAACAAATTCAACTTTTTACTTACATCAAATAATTTAGTAGAGTGAGCTTATCACTTCAGCTTAAAACTATGGTGAATAAAAGGAGGAAAAAAGCTTCACTATTTAATAGTAATATTACAATAACATTGAGAGTGTCCAACATACTGGGCATCTTTTGTACATACAAGGCATAAAATTCTTTCCAGAGATTTTTAGTTCCAGATTGCCTTTCATTCTAAGCAGGCAAGAAAAGTAATCCTTGATTGTGTTTCATTTACAACAAAGTCAGGCTCAGAGAAGCTGTCAAATTTACCTGTGGCAGAGCTCAGAGAAACACCTTGCTGAAACCACTACTAGCAGAAACCAGGTTTACACTTAATATTCAAGACTGTCAAATCTAAAGCTGACTGCAGATTCCTGAAAGATGTCCGGGTGCTAGCTCTGTGGGCAACAGCTCATCATCTGCAAATAGTGCACAAGAGACATTTCACAAGGGGGCTGGCAGTAAGCAGTGTGACACATTTTGGGAGTCATTACTCTTGTGAGCAATCCTCCTTTGCAGTACACATCATGTAGGAACTTTGTTTAAAGCATTGTAAAACACACTTGGTCTCTAAGGTTTGTGTTTAGATCTGTGTGAAGTTAGTAACAAATGCTATTGAATAGGAGCTGACTCTGAAAATTCAAACTCCATTTGAAACAGCTTTTTAGCTAGTTGAACAGTTTGTGCTCAGCTTACATTTTTACCCTCCTTTCAAGGAAGATGAGCAATTTTACACTAATAACTGCTTACATCATGTTTATTTAAACAGTAGAAACCTCTCTTATTGTGTTAAAATGTAATCCCATCCCAGCACAAAAAGACAATGCCTTAATAGTCTATAATTGTGAAAAGTTGCCTTTTTTTTTTTTTTAACCAGCTCAACAATATATGGGAAAGTAGTGGCAGAATGAAGAAGTGATTCCTATTCTCCCAAGCTCACGTTGCTACTTAGAATGCATCAAAAGATTACAGTGGGTAAGTCTGCATCTTTAATTAACCCAAGTGGACCAACCCTCTGGCAATCCGGCTTGACATACCTGAAAATTCTCTGGCAGAAGGAAGAAAAAACCACCCCAAACCAAACCCAACAAATGCAACAGCCAGGCTTCCCAGAAACACTTAGGTTTTTTTTTCAGTGCACTATGGACGATGAGCCACAGAAATTTTGGCAACAACAGAAAGGCAGTACTGTTAACTGCCACCTGTTGGAACATTCTTCCTTTAGAGCACAGTTTCATTTGAAAGAGGGAAATGAATAGTGCTACATCTCACTAAACTGGTGGTTGCTATCTCCCAGTTAATGCTGGATAGAACCACGATTTGGACTAAAATAACAGCAGATTACCATGATCATTAATCCCAAACCCGCACAGGCAGTCTGAGAGTACAAATGCTCAAGTATGCAATTTCCATCTACACCATCTGTATTTTGTTCTTGATACAGTGAAGTGGGGAACAGCTTGTACTGATGTGATAAGAACCTGTTTGTTTCTGTCAATTCAGGACAGGATTCCTATTAGTAAACTTTTAATCAACACTAGTCATATGTATAGGTGCTCATACTACGAAAAAACTTAAGGGTTTAAATTTTATTCAAGTCTTTGAAGCACAGAAATTTCACAAGGCTATGGCCAAGCAAGAGAGTAATTATAATACTTCCTTTAGAACACCAGGCTTTATTAATGTATGTTCATTTCAGAAGGCATATGTTTCTAAAAAGAAGTCTATCTACTGCTTCTCTCCACCTGAGCTGGGTGCAGTTATTTTTTAAATATTTCTTTTAGTAGTAGAATGCTCTGAGTACCATCAGCTTTGTATTTACTGCTATGAAGCATGAGCATTGTTGGGATAAAGACATTTCAAACACCAGTGTTTCAGACTTTTGGAAGGGAAGGTAACTTGTTATGATAGATCAGAGAAAGGGAGGCCGAATTAATCTAAAATAATTCTGTATTCTAGAATGAAACAAACCCTTCAAAAGTCAAAATTCTTTGTAGAACAGAATAAGAATCTATGAATCTGCACCTACTGAAAAGCCAGAAGCCTGGAAGTACAGACTTTTTAGGAATTTAGAAGATTTGAGTTTTGGTTGGAGCACAGTCATATTTCCATATTGCATAAGTTAACTCAGGCTTTTACCAACCTGTCAACCACGCATTGTCAGTCTTGATTTAGTTTTCTTGCACATATGCATTATGAGACAGTCTTAATTAAATGGCTGCAATTTTTCTATTATTCCTTAAGGTCTTTGCTTTGTCTAGCACAGAGGATACATCATGTTCAGGGAATGAGTCTGAGCTGCAAGAGTCAAGTTATGGGGAAGTTTCATGGCTTAGTAAATTGCTGCTATGAGGATTAATTCCCCTTAATCTGAGAAATTTAGGTGAAGTTGAACAATAACTTAATATTTCACATTTGGTCACAAACCAATTATGACTTGACTAACTTCAGCCAGTTGGTGCTGTTTTGTAAAGCTACAAAATTCCCTGAAAACTGGAAAGCACCTAAAGGAATAAGAAATCAGTTCTTAGATTGCCTCTCAGCTCCTTATCAGGAAAATAACAAACTTTTGTGAACACATGGAGAGGTGAGCTGAGAGGAGGTGATCAGGTGTTTGTGAAGGACTCTTTCTGAAGGGGCAAGTACTGCTAGAGGAACAAAAAAAAAAAGTTTTATTTGGGATGCATGCAAACAGAACATGCATGTATGCTTCAAGTGCCTCACACTGAATATGGAAAAATATTACACATTCCATAGCTCAGTCAACACCACCTATTACCCTCTAAGGAACAAGTAGAATGGCAATAGAGCTGGGTAGTTGAGGAGAACTCAAAAATGCATATGACAAAGGACAAATGTCTGGACCAACATTTTGTACCTCTGGAGCTCTTATCTTGACAAGTGCTTGAGTGTCACCTAACAAACAGCTTTGAACAGCATCACAGGAACAGACAGTTACTGATTTTCTTAAAGGTATGTGATAAAAAACCAGAAGTAAGTCCATTGCTTGGGATAAAGAAAATTATTGTGTGTGTAGTCTGTTTTGCTTATTTCAATAGACTACAATTATTATCCATATTTTTTTAATGAATGGATGTTCCACATGTCTTGTTAGAAAAACATGCCAATTTCTTCTTTCAGAAGGAAATATTAGCATTTCTCAGAGAAGAAAAACATGGTAGGAGATAAGGTTCTTCTCTCCTCCCTCATCTTGCATCATTCTGTGGTACTTAGAGTGTTTATCACTAGCTTGATGAACTCAGTTCAAAGGAACAGTGCAGAGGAGCTTCTGCTTTCATGCCAAGTTATTTGGGAAAGATGGGGTCCAGTAGAGAGGTACATAGATAAGACATAGGAGGCAGGAGTTTTGGACATAGATATGCCTTATTTCCATTGCAGGCAAAGCCAAGTTACTTTCAGGCCTCTCTGCCTTGGTTTCATGATCAGACAAATGAGTGAAATAATATTGATTTGTATTTAGTCAGCACAGTCTACCTGTGGGTAGAAAATGCTGCTGTTTTAGTCTTTTAAAACAGAATTACAACTTAGATTACTTTGATGCAAGTAGTATGTTCATCAGATTATTTGAAAAACTACGGAAAATATTATAGTGCAATTCTTGCCTTGTCCCCAAATCCCTCTTGTGGTGCAGGGCCTTATTTGGGTGACGGCCAGTGTTAGCTGCTCAGTTCACAGAAAAATAGAAGTGTTAACAGGAGGTCACGGAAAACCATCCACAGTGGAAGTTCCATCCTAACACCTATTACAGCAACTGCTATCTAATGATCTAGAGCATGACAAATTATTTTTCTCCCAAATGTCTGCAATTGCTTTACATCATAACTCCTAGATTTCTAGACATTTTCATTAGTCACTTACTCTTCCATGGAGCCTCTCCCTCCTTGAATATGATTACTTTTAAATATTACAGTTGACATAGGATAGGAATTAAGTTGGGGTGCACAAGACAATATGAATTATTGTGCAATATTATAGTAAGCATTCCCTAAAACACCGTATGCTGCATTGTACTCTATACATGAGACTTAAATGTAGGAGAAATAGATTAATAAAAGATTTGCTTTTGTGAGTTTCAATCCATCAGATTTGTCTAAATAGAATAATGAATATTTCTGACAAGTAGCAACAACTAGATTCTGGAAACTGATACAGTTCTTATTTTAAGAACTGAGATCTTAATTACAGTCTGTAAATGTTAACCAAAGAAGTAAGATGTTTTCCAGAAAAGTTTTGTGTTTCCTTGGCAAAGGATAACAAGGGTATGGACTATTAACTAGGCAAACCTCCTTTGTATTATTTGATGTAATATTGGGATAATGAAAGTGTAGTTTTAACACAGTATATATGTTTCTCCCCCCTCATAATCAAGCCAAGTAAAACTGGGGAGAGGAAGGTCAGATATCTGTCTTCTCAGGTTTAGGCAGTGCAAGGAATTTAAGATGCCGAGCAGTTTTAGGCGGTCCTGTAGGCGGCACTCGTCCTAGCAGGAACTTCTGAGGCTGCGAGAAGAGCCGGAGGAGAGGACCGGTGGCTGGAGCACTCGCTATTAGGTTTATGGTCCAAGTATTTATGAAAAGACCTTTTGGCCCAGTGCGATGTGCGCTGGGAACGATGCCCCTTTTGCCGCTGGTTTGCATCCACAGCAAAGGAGGCTTCCCCGGGGGAGATACTCTCCGGGAAGAGAAGGGAGCCGGGGAAGGTGGAAGCCGTCCGCAAAGCCAGGGGTGATACCCTGTCCGTGTAGGTAGCAAGGGACGCCCCAGCATTCACCCAGAGTGGCACCCCCCGCAGTCAATGACAACCTCGACGCAAACCCGTCACTTTAAAGCGAAAGAAGGGCGAGGGGGCTCCAGCGGTGCGCCCCGCACCCGGCCCGTCTTACCCGGCCTGGCTTTGAAGCTGCGGACCGTGTTGCCGTCGCCGGGCCGGCTCCCCTCCCGGTTGTACTTCTCGTAGAGCTTAAGCATGTGGACAGCTACCATGTCCTGAGCGATGCTGCCCAGCCCAGGGGGCGGCGAAGAGCC
>VZRQ01003882.1:612181-714269 GCA_013397975.1 Machaerirhynchus nigripectus | reverse complement strand
TTTTTTTTTTTTTTTTTTTTTTTCTTCCTTCTTCTTTCTAAATAGCTTAAGTCAAAGCTTTGCAAGCCAGGACATGGAGAAAGTCTCCTTCGAGTTAGAGCAATGCATTCAGGATTTTAAACTGCAGATCTAAGTTTCCTACTAAAATCATTGTGATATAAATAGTGTTACATACCCTTAATAACAGCTTATATGTGAGAAAGAAACCAATTAATGTTTTCTTATGGAATTAGTGATACCTGTACAAAGGCACTTTTGGACCTGTGCTTGGGTTTTGTTATAGGAAATACACAGGAAATTTACAAAAGGGGATATAGAGCACCAGGAGTAGTATCTATTCTTTCCGTTCTATGGTAAAAGAAATTATTAACTCCCTTTAGGATTACATCTATGTATATTAAAATAATTTTGCCTGACTCTTTATTTTTAATTATAAATCCAGTAGCAGGGATAATAAAGCTTAAAACTCCAGGGAAGTTAATGAAACATAAATTATTATTAAATTTGGGCTTCAGTCCAAACTTCTGGTTACTACTTTTTGTAGGGCAGCTCATTCATTTTTCACTCAGAAAAATACCTCACTATGTATAATGCTGCACAATTAGCGAAGACCATTCTTTAGGCATATAACTTATTAATTAGAAGTTAACTGAGTGAAATGCAGTGGTCTGCAGGTTCTCTTAGGATTTGGTGGCAGAACTCTAAAAAGCCTTTCACATTCCTTCCAAAATCACATGGTGTGACAATGGTGTTATATGGTCGATGATATATGGTCAGTAAAAACAGCTTTTGCGGCTTTTGTGTTTTGTTCGCTTTTCGTAAACAATAGTGAAATTACTTTAATACCCCAAAAAGAACAAAGACATAATGATGTTTAGGTATTAGAGGAAACAGAATGCTCAGAGCTGGTCCAGAGTTCTGGAAGGCTCTTAATGTTCAGAGAAGAGTTTGGTGTATCAGGCAGGGAAAGCTTCTCCTCTTAAGAAGCAGCACTAATTCTCTCAGTCCATCCCATCAACTCAAGAGCAAACTCTCACCTTGGATTTCCATCCTGGATCCATGCTCTCTCATATTCCAGTCTGTCACAAGAATAAACTTTCCCCCTGACAGGCTCCCCATCCTTCATCCTTAGTGACAAAAGGTTATTTTGTCTCTCTTGCTAAGAAGCAAAAATTGCCTCTGTTCGCTTCCTACCACACTGTCAATGATGCATCATTACAGAAACTAAGGAATTAGGAGGCAGAGATGAAGTGTAATTTGTCCCACCCTACTGCAGATGTCCAAAATTGCTCATATGGTCGGTGGCCTAGTGGTGTCTGTGGCCTTTCATTGGCTACAAGAAATCTCTATCAAGTGGCTGAGATGTGCAGAGGACGAATTTTACTCCCTGAGGGTGGTTGTGTGAAGTAGAGAGCACCTTTCTGTTCCAGTTTCACTGGCAGTGGTAGCACTATTCAGCCTCAGGATTAGCTATTTTCAAGACTGGGGTTGGTTTCAGTTTCTCTTTACATGACTGACACGTACCAAGCATTGGCATATTAATTGCTTATCCCCATCAGTAATGAAAATGTCCTATCTATTGCTTTTCTGGTTTTATCTCACTGACAGTTCAGGGTTTATTCTTCCATACTGGAAGACTTTCAGAACATGTTTTTTTGACAGGTCTCAGGAGCCAGAGTCTTGTGTTTCTATCTTGAGGTCCATCATTTATGCTTGTAATGAAAATGGCATGGACGGTTATGAGACAAGTATTTCCTATTCTGTTGCTACCCAGAAGTCTCCAGCCTCTGTGGGAAGATTTTCTCCATGCATAGGTTACCAAGTGCAAAGATATCAGCTGGTATTTGCAGAAGTAGTAATTCTGTGTTATTAGTGGGTACTGACCTGAAATGAAGACTGTGTTTTGGGGTTTTTTAAAATTTTTTTTTAACAGCAGTCACTTTCAACTTTTCAGTGGCCCATGCACCACCATGTAGAGTCATTCAGGAAGAAAACTTTTTTTCCCATTAAGGAAAGAAAGTTTTCCAGTGCAAATTCTAGTGGTAACTCATGTCTGTTGTGAAGCTCGTTCATCCAGATTGGTTATTCTGCCTTCGAGCTACCTGAACTGCAGTAGCTTCTGTTACTGTTTTTAGATCTCTCCTTACTGTGAGAGGGTGCATCACAAGTGCCTGGCCATTGTGCTGCCTGGGATACCTTTCTTCCATGGGAGAGGGAACCTACAGACCATGCAGGAGAATGAGAGCAGAAGGTAATCAGACCATCACATTGTGGCTAAAGCAAAAGTAGACAATTTCAGGGAGGAAAAGGGGTGGTGGGGGTGTTGTTTAAACCCACTTCCCTGTTCAAAATCAGTTTTAAGGAAAGAATTCAAGCAGCTCTGGGCACTAGTCTTCAAGTTCCAGCCCGCAGCTTCTAGGGCTTTGAATTCACAGTCCTTTTAGCCAGTTTGTTTCCCAGGCAGCAGAGACTTACTGAGGTCTGTGTTCAGTACAAGGTCAGAGCTCTGGCTGATGCACTCTGGCAGGATCCGTATCTGATGAGCCACTCTAAACACTGTACTTGTCCAGAGAACGAGTGGGAATGGGCTATGGAGTAGATAGACTTGATGAAGCTGCAGCGTACCCTTGTATCCCGTGCACCAGTGCTGGCATGGCCAGCTGTGATCTGCATCTTCGGACTCCTGCTTACAAGTGGAATTCGAAGGCTGTGGAAAGAGGGTTAAGGAAAGGCAGCAGCAGCTGGGAACCATCCATGACCACAGCTGGTTTTAAAAAGATCTTCTTGCAGATTGAGTTGGGATGTCTCCAGGATTTTCTGGGTCCGAGCAGCGCTGCAGGCGAGAGGAGGATGTGTTGTGCCGATCGCACGGGCGGGTTTCCGCACTCGGTGGTCTGGCTGAGCCGGGTCCCGGGGCGGTGTCGCGGACACGGTGACCAGCAGGGGGCAGGCGTGTCCCGAAGGCAGTGCCAGCTGCGTGGCACTGCCCCGGCCTTGGGGCGACAGCCCCATGGTCCTGGAGCGTGTTCCCAGCCAACAGCTCTGCCCGGGAGGCTTCCGTGTCTCCAGCGGGAATGTTCACAACCTTCTGAGCCTTATGGTAGCCTTGGCTGAACTGCTGCCAACAAACGCTTGTGGGAGAACCTGGCCCGGTGAGTCCTTGGTGCTCACAAGTCTCCCCTGAGCTAAACCAGCTGTATTAAGGATCCGCGCATTCTTAACTGAAAGTAATCGAGTACTCACAAGAATTATAGTTTCATTAACATTTAAGGCTTACATGTTATATGTCAAATTTGTTGGGTTTTGGTTCCCCAGCACCTTTAAATTCAGCTCCTTTTTTCTTTGAACTGCAATATGGTTTCTTTGCAAGAGTGAGTGCATGCTCCTCCCAGAAGGGGCAACTGTTGCAATAATCAAGAAGCGCAACTATGAGTGGACTAAAGCCTGACTCAGATCAGTGGTGTCCCTTCCACAGATGTAATTGAATATTGGTTTAGGTTTGGAAAGTAAGAAGTACTGTGGGACAGAAGATGCTGCAGATATTTATGCAGAGCTGATCCTGCCCAGACGTAGTGTGAAGAATGAAATGATCTCCTGGAGAACCCTAGTTCCTAAAAATCCTGTAGTTCTATTAATGGAAAGGATTCTACTAATAAAAAGGAAATTAATACTAAATATGACAAATACGCTGTGACATTTCCTCCCTGTGAAAACTTACCAAGCATCTGTGTTTGACCCAGATACACTAAATCTATACTGAATTTTAAACTTTTCCTAGTCTGTATGAGATGCCAAAACATTTTCTTGCCTGGTTCTACTTGTCTACAAGGTCTTTGTTCCACCATCAGACAGATGAAAATCTGTGCTCTTGCTATTATTGCAGTTGTGTGGATCCATGCTGACATTCTTCCCGCAACCCTCCAAATACATCAAGACACATACTTTTAGGTGCATTCTTTCCCTGGGCAGGTGTTCAGAATGTGAAGATGTCTTCTTCAGGACAGATGACAAGAGACTGAGAGGTTTGAGAGGTTTTCCAAGCATGCTTTTTTTTTAATAAACAAAACTTCTGCAGGAAACACATAGTTCCAGGCAAAAGAGTAAATGCTGTACATGTTATTTTGACCATGATTTCAAAAGTCTCCTTAGATTTTTTTTTTAGTATATCAGACTGTTTTTATGAGAACAGCATACTTTTGGTTTTTTGCTGTAAATGGCCTTGATGGTCTGAGTCAAGGCAAGATTTGAGGTTAAAGGTAGTATTTTGTATTAGATAACTAGTGTAGGCAGGCTCAAAGGTTTCTTTTTATAAAATTTTCAGCCATGTTTATGGGTCTAATGAGAGCCATTTTCTCTATCTGCCTTGCTTATGAATCCATGAAGCCTCTTCTCTTGTTTCTCTTGTAAGCAGTTACCTTGTCCGCAGGCAATCCAACAACACAGAAGAATTTATTTCTCCAGATATATCCCTTTTTTCATATTTCCTTGATCTACCTGTCTCTCATTCTTAGATTCAGCATTTTTGAAGGGAGAGACCAACATTTCTCACCTTTTTCTGAGAAAATCCTATTCTATCCTGCAGCCTCCAGAAGAAATGTGCGCGAGTTGATGAGTGCACTAGTTCTTGAGGATTTCACCATCAGCTGTCTCATTTGAAAGAGTTACTTAGGTTATCATCCCATATTATATTCAGTATGCTTTAAAAACTCAACAACTAACACAGAAATTATGCTGGAGCTTAAAGTGGGGTTTTTATTCTGATTTCCGCAGACAGAATTCCTGATGGTCTACAGAATTCACTCATTGTGTATAAACTGACTCCACACATCACTGCTGTATAGTTTGGGTCCATGTGGGTATTTTGTTTGTTGTAAAAGAATACTAAGGAGATGTTTTCTGTTCTTCTGTTATACTAAGTCGTGGACCAAAATTTAATGTCACTATATTAACTTTGGAGTTGCACCCAAGATGAATTTGGCCCTGTCAGTTGTTAAATTCTTGCTATGATTGATCTCAGCTTGCTTAGAAAGGGAGCATGCCAGACTAGCAACCACAGAAATCATCAGCTGAAACTCCTCCAAAATTCTCATTCCCTGGAAATTGAAAAATTAAGCTTTGAAATAAGATGCTTTGTTCTTCAATCTCACACTAACTTTTCATTAACATTATATAACTCTCAAACTATTAGGAAGATGACAATTAAAACAGAACAGTTTGAAGTATCTGAGTGGAGAAAAATAGCAATATCATTCTAAGTAAGTTATTGTACTAGTTCTTGGCATCTTGTGGCAACTAATCTGTGATAGTCTCAGTTGTAAATTTCACTGCCCTTCACCCTCATTGATCATAGATGTACATAGGTATAAATAAAATAAGGCCTATTCTTGGCATATTTGTTACATGAATCTAAAACCATCTGTCATATAATCATAGGATGTTTTGGGTTGAAAAGGACCTTTGAGATCCTATCTGTAGGAATGAAACAATAAGAAGACTTGCCCAGCTCTTTCTCACAAACTCTACACAGAGGGATTTTTTTCCACAGAAAGAAGAAATACCAGAAATTCCATAAGACTCACTTGGAATTGCTTTATAGAAAATTAATGAAAAAAGCTTGTTGAAAAATATTGGAGAAGAAGAATCATGATGCTAACACTAGTTTTTTTTTTTTTTTTCAATACTGAGAGGTATAATTGCTTCATATAATAAACTTCAATAAATTTCTACTCTGAAAAGTTATTCTTCTAATGTAACTTTTTAGATTATCAGCACATCAGTGGAACCAAAGGAATGAACAGATACTTAAAAAACTGCCATCAGTAACTGGTGGGTGAGTCAGTATTGGATTAAAAGGACACTGATCTAATGGCATGCCTATTCATTTATTCATCCATAATGGTATTGTACATTCATGGTTCTTTACATGCTAGTGATTTCCACATCAAATAACTATTTTCACTTTGTATACCAGCACCAGTAAATTTCTGTAAGCTAACAGTACTGCACTCCTGGTAGGTATACTCCTGGGTAGGGCATATTCTATTAACTTTTGCTTATATGATATTAGTAATATCAATATGATTTTTAGATAGGCATAACCTCTCAATTCCTAACAGCTATAGGCATAAACCCATCATATGTTTTTCAGTTTTTTTAATCTCTAATGTCCAAAAATAAGAAATGCAGGGAACAGGTTATTTTACTTGAAATTACTACTTTTTAGAGGAGGAAGCTAGAATGAAAATACCTCATGCATTAATAGTGTTCAGCATTGTTTTGTGGTTTTTTGGTCCTATATTCAAAGTTTTATTACATTCATAAGAACATAATGCTTGAGCAATTTCATAAACACAGTGTTTGCAGAAGTAGCATGGAGTAGCTGCATCAAATCTGCTAATTTCCTGTCACTGAGAAGGTTTACGGAACCTTTTGCCTGAAAGACCCTGAAGCACTAGAAGAGATGTGTGCTCTTAGAGGCTGGAGGTTTTCATGGACATGAAAGATACAGTTCTGTGATGAAGGGTGAGGTAGAATTGAGCCTTCTGTGGGACAGGAGCATGGAATGGATGATCTTCTGGTGTTCTGCCCAGTCCTACTTCTTCTGTATCATCTGCAAATGGAAAAAATTAGTCTTATCCAGCCTTGTATTTATAAAGCAAAAGAGTGATACATACCAGCCTGGGTAGTGAACCTTGACAAAGCTGTTTGCAAAGAAGTGAATTTGCAAACTAAATTCCCATTTCAGCATTTATTACTGTAATAAGATGGTAGCAGTAGCAAATATAGATGCTTCATGTGTGGTGTGACTGTGCCCAACAGAATCACATTAAGTGCTTTGTAAACTCTAGACCTTCAGTAAGATCTGTATCTCCTGGTGCAGAGTTATCACCGTGTTATTTTAAGCAAGATGTCAGCAGCTATGCTGATCAAATAAAATGTTAAATCTGATTTCATATCTTCATCTGGCTTGATCTTTCATCATGAGCTTTTCTAGAAGGATTCTGAAGAACAAATTACTTGCATGAAAAGAAGAGATCTCAAAACTACTATATTTACTGACAGTTCTAAAATTAATTAAATACCTTGTTTTAAATATTATATAAATAATTTCTGATTGTGAATGATAGTCTTATGGACCCTTTCCTCACACCTTCCCATCAGACTGGTATCAGATATGCCTGGTTAGTTCAAAATCAGTTCAATAAAGCATTAGCTGCAGTTCTTTGGCAGCACATCATTTCAGGCGATGGAGGTTCCTTCAATGCTATTTCAAACAGTAGAAAGAACTCTCTGTGTAACGAAGGGCTACTGAAGCCCTCATCAGCTTTTGCAAGATGCATTTTGTAGCACAGTTTCTTTTTATGAAAATAGAAGATCACATGTAGTGACTTGTTGGTTTTTCTCTTTGTTTTATACAGAAACTTAAAACAAATAAGAAAATTCGATACCCAGAAAAATAATCTAATTTCTTTATTAGTATTTTAAAATATTTTACAGACAAACGGAAGACATATCTGAACTGTGTTGCACAGTATACCGTTGTATGGCATTCTCACCCTAATGTGATATAGCACAACCTGCATAGGTTAGAACAGATATTCTTGACCTTTATTACAACATCTTAGTGTCTCCCAAAGCCCCCACAGAGAAATAGGCATTAACTAGTAAAGCATTGAGATGGGCGAAGACTCCAATAGGCTTCTGGCTTCACCAGGGTCTAACCTCTGTGGTTCTGCTCAGTGAGACAGATGTAAAGCAATGAAGCAATGTGTTCTGAAATTGGAAAGGGCTGCAGCAGGCAGTAAAACTTTGTAGTCAAACAAAGCTCTAAGCTTCTACTTTGTGTTTTTGGTGGGTCAGGCTCCTTCCATAGGAGCTGAAAGCAGCCATGGTGCCACAATGTCCCAGAGCTGGGAGTCAGAGACCTAGTAAAGTGGCTCAGCAGGGTTGCTCTGGAGCAGAGGCAGCTTCCAGCAGCCCTGTCTTTAGTGAGGAGTGTCAAGTTTTTATGAGCATTGTTACATTTTTATAGTTTAATGGGTTTTACTATTAAAGTATAACAAAGCACGTTAAAAATTTGCCATGGCTCATTTCCACACTCAGTAGCAAGTCCTTGCTATCTGCAGTGTGGGCCCCTAGGAAATATTAAATAACAAAGACTATCTTAATACATCTTTCTTATCCACTTTAATCATCTTGGCCTCTTTCTAGTTAAACACAGTCTTGATTTGAGGCACGTTTTATCCAGCTTCAAAGCTCTCAGCACAGTGGCTGGACTGGAATTGACACCTGTGGGTTGACTTCTCCAGGAAAAGAAGATGGTAGTTTGTATAATTACTGCAGATGACAGATCATTAGAAAATGTGTTTTGAATGTCACTGTCATAGAAACTAGGGAGCACTTGTTTAAAAGAGTAGGGTGAAGAGTTTCAGTAAAGAAGCAGTAAAGAAAAGAAAACAGTAAAAAAGGCAACTATGATTAGTTGCCGACACTGAAAGTTTGACAGAATGGAGAATGGTGTATTAATTTTAAAAGGCAGTGCTGGCATATTCAGTTATAAGAACACGAAGGTAGATCCAGGCTGCAGTCCAAAGCAAGTTTAGTAGCAGCAGAATTCACTCTGCCTACAGGCCATGAGATCTATAAATAACTAACTCACCAACTACTATTAGATTGAAATGGGCATTACTCCCAAGGATGGCAGTGTTGCAGAGAAGAGGGTAGGACACTGAAGTATCCACAGCTGACAGGGACTCCAACACTGAAACTAGACAGGGAAACCAGTACTTCAAGGACAATGAGAAATATGATGAAGAATATGGAAGGCAGTTCCTTAAGGTAGACGAGGGGCAGCACTGACTTTTTCATGTTTGTGGATGTAAGATAGAGTGCTCTGTAAGGATGTTTGAATCTCTTTCTGCATTTTTAGAAAAAGGTTCAAAAGTATGATAATTCAATTAAAATCTTGTGGGAATTTTAAATGCCTTTTATTTCTATTAAACTGAAACCTGTAAGGCAACTTAAATTTAGTGGAGCATGTATGTACTTGTATTGTTTTTTAAAAAGGTATTTAGGTAACTTAAGATGCAGGTGTTTCTGTACCTAATGGCATTGTCAGAGGGAAGTGGTATCTATATTAGGAATTTTGGAAAATCTTACTAGGCACTAATCAAAATTTTTTTCATGCCTAAATATGATATAATTGGGTTCCTTCTGAGCTTTAGAATCAAAGAACTTTGGAAAAGTAAAGTATTTTATTATTATTTACTGCCTTCACTTAATTTGCTCATATGTCTTAAAAGTTCTTGAAAGCCACTGCAGGGTTATGGCAACATGACCCAGACCTGGAATAAATCCAGTGATGATGATGCATTCAAAAGGGATGTATTTACCACAAGGCATTCCAGCGCTTGTCAGTGGTCCCTTGTCCCTAAAGATGTTTAGTTACTACATTCATCTTCCTGCTAACAGTCTGCATTTAATATCACTCACACTCATGATTCAGAGAACACAAGTTCATCGTGGGGTTATTTATCATTGCCAAAGAAACTCCACCCATTCTTTTCTCTTAGTCCCAGAAAAGAAAGAAGAATTCTAGCAAACTATTCTGAAGGGAACTTGTAAGTTCAGTGATTCTGCTTCATGACCCACAAGTTACAGGAACTCTTACAGCAGAAAAGAGTTATAATAAATATCACTGAAAATATATTGCAGATGACTGTTAAATAATCCCTGCTTTATTGCAGCGAAAAGTGGTTCAACAGTACAAAGATGAGCATAGAAAATCCTTCAAGTGACAGGACATATGGCCTTTTTAAGGTTCTAGAATGGTAGCTGACCTTCCATGAGAAGGCAAGTAATCACAAGTGACAAGGATGCCAGCTGGAAGATTTTAAAAGCTTCCACACCAGGATAGAAGGAGAAGGACCAATATTGTGCCAGGTTTCTCAAAGGAAGGTGTCCCTGCTTGATGGGAAGGAGGAGAAAGAAACCTATTCTTTTATTTCACAGCAAAGAAGGGCTTTCACAGCAAAGGAGCTAGGATAAGGAGAGGTAGGAAGAAGTGAGGTAGAAAATGCCGTGGGATTGAATGATGAAAGGGATGATACAATATGATACTGGTGCAATGCAGGGAGAGAAGATGCTTAGAATGAATATGATAATTTCATTTATCCATAAGGGTTGAGAAAGTGTATATACTATGATGTCACAAGTGAAGCAGAAGAAATGTTATGGTGCTGATGTTACAGACCTGGTGAAACTGGTCACCTTAGTTGAGAGTGAATAGCTTGGAAGTGTTGTCTTCTAATAGTGGCATTTTTGTCGAGCCTCAAACTCTCCTTCAAAAGATTTTGAAGTCCCATTAAAATACCTGAACTGTTTGAGTGAAGAGATTTGAAGTTCCATTGAGATCTAGTTCTCCAAATTTCTTTCCAACTTTTCTACCATATATTATTTTCATTTTTTCCCCCATATATTCTTTGAGCTTTTCCATCAGAATCTGTGTGGAGGCTTCAGTTAGATCTGGGTAAAGTTTTTTGTTGAGCTGAATTAATCTAATGCTTCTGCTTATTTTTAGTATGGAAAGTTTTTATCTTTTCCTTTCCTATAACTGGTATAGAATTTTCCATGCAATATAATTTACTTTTATGCCAGTTAAATTGGTACAGTTTACTTCATATGCGTAACAACAAAGGACTAATGTGAGTAAGCATGCATTCCTCTTATTTTTATTGTTACACTGTGCAGGTCAAGGAATTATTTTAGTAAGACTGATTTCTGTAGAATCGGGATGTGACTGCTGGTGACCCCCACAGATTAAAGCTACAGTTAACTGGAAAGATGAGGCATCTGGCTTTTACATATCCAGCATTATGAGAGATGGATTCACAGATAACTAAGTTCTATGACTGAAACTGGATGCTGTGCATATCCCTAAGGATGGGAAATTATAGCTGCCTAAACTTAATTAGTTTAGTGTTAGTTACCATTCCACCTCTCTATTCACAGGCTACATGGCAGCACTGAAAGTGAAATTGAATCTAAACATGATGAAACTGTCTTGGTGACAATGTCAGTACCACTAGTGTTTCAGGTACTGTAGTCTTCCCATGACATGTAATGCATGGCATGATGGATGTGTGTTACATCCATCAGCTGCTTACAGTCCTCTATCCCATGCCAGGCAGCTTGCACATCCGCGTGTCTCACAGTTTGTGCACTCCATTAACACACCAGCACTGAATGGCTGTGTTAGCACACAGTAACACAGAATTACTGAGGGTAGTTCATTCACTTGTAAAGCAAAACAATGACTTATTTTCATTGACTATTTCCACCCCTCAAATAGGAAGTACTGTTTGTACTGTCTGCATATACACAAAATGATTTCCCATCTTTTCTGTATCAAAAACTGATTCAGTACAGAAAATACTCTTGTACACATATACAAATATACTTTCATACCTGTACCATGTATTTTGCATAGCAACGTTTGTTAAAAAAAAAAAAGTCTCTATATGTCTTTCTTTTCATATTCACTTTTAAATGAAATGGAAAAAGCTGCCTTTGCAAGGAATTTTTATTGGCGAAGCATATCATTTACTTTGGCTCCATAAATCAACGTGCAGTCATGTTGCAAAATATGGGTAGCCCATTTAGAAATATTCCATCAGGAGGTATAGAGGTACAGTATATTATAGGTGCTGTTTCAAATAAATAGCATTCTCAATTCCTGTTCATCTGTATATAATATATTTTATTGCAATGTGGTGCTTTCCATCAAGTTAGTTAATTTTGTTTCTGCAATTCAAGATGTAATTGATCACTACAGTACTTGCCCTTGGGACAAAGTATCTTTTTATCCAGTGTGTTGTTTCAACGTTTTACCATTCTTTTAAAAATATTCTAGATGAAATATTGCAGCCTGTGCAATAAGTTTTATAGATTTTTCTAAATTATTTTTTCTATCTTCAGCATATGTATGTAGTCTGTAATATATGCTACACATGTCCTTCTGTTCTCTATCTACATTTTGCTTTACAAAAAGAGGCATTTCAACATAATTTGCATGAAGTTTGTGGATGATTTCAGTTAGCTTAGATCACAAGGCACATTACTTATTTTTGTGTTTAGTGTCTTGTTTTCATAGAGCTACTCAAATAGAGAGCAATGCAGAGCTGTGTTTTCAATTTCAAGATAAAATTAATTTATTTATAACATTTTTACTATTTGACTTTTAAGCTACTGTAAGTATTTTATACATTTGCACGTTTATACTGAAAGCTTGGCATTAGGGGGTATGCCTATAAAACATCAGCTGATATGCTGGGAAACTCTGAATGAGAGCAATTTATGTGGTTAGTTGTGTTTTGTGGACTTAAAATTCTAGCTCTAGCCATCTAAAATAAGTTTTCTAAGAAATTCCATTGAAATTTTAAACAGGCATGAAAAAAATAGAACAATGATGGATTTTGTTACTTTTGAATTGATATTTTGCCAGCTGGTTGAAGTAAAATAATTGGAAAAATATACATATATGTGTTAAAATTTCCCTGCACAATGCATTTAAATTTGAGGATAATCCAAATTTGTATTGCTGTACCAAACTGAAGAAAAGGGCTTTCTCTTTATAGAGAAAATTACATTAAAGTATTTTAATATTAAGGATCATACATTATTTCAGAAATGTGAGTTAACTAATCTTTCCAATGCACATACATATCACTATTACAGCCAACAGATAATGGTGGAAATTCCAGAAATATTGTTTAGATATTAAAATTTAGACTTCATTAAGGCATAACCCGTATGTTTTTGCGTTTGCCTTTTGTTAAGATTTTTATCAATTGAGCCATTGAAAAGAATACTCATAAATCAAGAAGTCAGTTGAAAACACTTACTTTATGTGCAATCAGCTTTAAAATGTAAATGGATAGCATTTGTGATTAGGGGGATCAGTCACATTTCTGATTCCTGAAATCTGTGTTTTTAAGCAACTAGGACATAATGAGTGCAGCATGAATTGCAATAATGGCTCTTCAGTAAAAAGTGAAATCTATTAACAGTAATGAAAACAACATTATATTACATTTTGAACAATTATATTTCCAGTATGCTTTCAAGGCTAACGAAAAATGCCTATGTAGTAGAAAAACTTGTAAGCTTTAATAGTAGTATATGAACAGGAAGAGTTTCTAAAAAATGTTCCAGAGTAAACATAAGTGATTTCCCTTTTGAAAAATCCTAGCAGAATAGCCTGAATGTTTCTTTAAATGTTACTGGTGCAGCTTAGCCAGTAACACTTTCTCCACTGAACCACATACTTAGCACTGGAAGTTTCTTGCCAGTGTAGCTTTACTGTCTGGCTATAAATTGTCTTGTGCTTTAATGCTTGCATACATCCACATTTCTTCTCTGAGACTGATGAGTGGAAGAATCGGGAAAAGACTTGTTGTTATCAGGTGACTACAAGTGAGTACTCAGAGCACTAAGCTCTAGGTCTGGCATACTCAAAACCAATGTTGATTTGTAACGTTTGTCTTTCAAATAGTACTGAACTCTCAAACTAGCCCATGGAAGGGCATTCATTAAAGAAATGTTATGGCACTTACCCAATACTTTAAGACTTTTTAGGACTATTTTAATTTATTCTCAGAAAAATACTGGGTTGGACTATGTGCTTACAGTCCTTGACAGCACTTGGAGGTCATCAGTCAGCTATGTGTATATGATGAGCTGGACACTATTTGTGTGTTCCTACTTTGGCCTTTGATTTTGCTTCTGTAGATAAGATTCATTGGCCACTTTGCTCTTAACTATTGTGGTTTCCTATCTTTTCATTATGTTTGCGAGGTGAAGCTGTAGTAGTCTCTTCAGGATGTTTTCCTGACTGTTCTGGCTGTAATTGGAGAACTGAGGATTCTTTTTTTTTTGGTTCACTTCTCATCAGGTGGTTCACAGCATGCATCCATAATCCTTACTTGTTGATTGACGTCACCATTTACCAGCAGCACATATATTATATAATTTTCATCATTCAAAGAAAATATGTTGCCAGTGAGAATTACAGAATTTAAGGTTTGGAAGGATAAGGTGCTGGGTCAAGGATTCAGAGTACCTTAATTTTGTAATCATCTTCCTCATTCTTTTTTTTCTTTTTTTTTGCAATAAATGAGGCAGTTATTGCAAAAAATTTTGGATAATTTGTATAAATTTGCTATGCAGTCTTCCTAGAGCAGGTCTGCTTTGAGCGTTGAATTAGAAAATTATAGATGTGATTTTTGGTTATCTCAGCATATATTTTTATACAGGCTAGAATTCAGGATGAGCAGGCAAACTGAATTAAAGTATTTTCACATATCTGCTGTTTGACTTGCTACTTTAATAATACTTTTGAAATTATTTTTTCTGCATGTACTAAGGACACATATCCATTCATGTTGTGAAATTCAGGTATACACAGATTGGACAAATGAGCACATCAAAGGAAGGATGTGCACATAGGCCCAGTTGTACACAAAATCGGGAGGACGTAGGGCCGTGCATACACATGCACATCAGAAGCAAATTCACATACTCAAAATGGGAGCCACATGACCATGAACAGCGTCGCATGAATACACACATGGATACCTGCACATTACGGTTCCCTTCACAGCTGTGTAAAATGACAGAAAGGCCTGGAGCTGTGCAAACACCATTGAAAGGCATCCACACAGCCATTACTGTCTCAGGCTGGAAAAAAGGGAATACTGAAAAATACTGTCTGGGAGAACAAAACAGGAGAGTCAACCCATCAAATGTCTGGAACTAAAATAATGCCAGAGAGTATACCCCAGCCAAAATCACTGCCAGCAACTAAGTTAGTCACACAGCAAGAGCAGTCATCCACACATACATATGCTGCAAGAAAAATATCCACCACCTGCCAGCTGGCTACTAGCAACCATGACGTGTGTGTGTGTGTGGCCAGTGTGTTGGCACCAGTGCTGGAAGAGGAAGAGGAGTGGAAAGAAAGGAAACAGCAACAGGAAATCAGAAACAACAGAGGTAAAATGGAATCAGTGCTCCCAGTCAAAACATTTGTTTAATAGAAACAGAAGTCTGGAATGTGTACAATTCATGTTTTACACAGTGAAAGGTCCTGGTCATGTGTGAAACTTCAACCTTTTTGAGTGGCAGGAGGTCTGTGTGTGTGAAGCCCATTGCTTAACTTAGCACACATCAGATGTCTTGGAAACGCCAAACAATGAAACAGGTGGCTAATTGGCTTCCATCCTTTCAGTTCCTACAATAGGAAGAAATTTGGTCAAGTGGTGATGAGGATGCTCAGTCAGGCCTCCTGGATGGTGTTCTAGACTTTCTCTGAAGTGTTGTGTGATCTTGGATGACTCATTCATGGTTTTTGTGTCTAAGTCTGCTATGCATAAAATAGGGATAATAGTGCCTCTTAAGGGTTCAGGAAGATCAAAAGAATGGATGTAAAACTCCTTCTTAAGATTCAAGAAAGTAGAGGAAAGCGGACTAGCAAATGAAATTCTGAAATCTTCTGTGAATCAGACACAGTGTTGCAAGGCAGATTTGAGTGAAAACAACATTTCATGGGACTCAAATTCCATTTTCATGTTGGTTCTGTATCTTCTGTGCTTTGTTACTATAGTTTTCAGTATAATATTTTTTTCTCCAGTTTCATGCTATTACTGTATGGCATCTCCACACCTAAACTTTGAAAACCTGAAATTTTATCATTTTTAATTTGGTATTTTCATACTTTGAACAGCTTGTAGCTGTTTTTGATCTATTATTCTTACCTTTGCCTTCTTAATACTCTTCTTTAGAAGTCTAAATCCTAAAGTAAGATAATCCGATTAAGTTAACTGTTTATGTATTTCTCCCTAGGGGATAAGCTAAAACTGGAAACTCATTTAATCATATATTCTTATTTAGGGTAATATAGGTTTTTATGTTTTATTTAATGCTGTGTTTCCTTCACTCTCAGCTCATAAGGAACTGTTACAAACCAACCATAGTGGGAATCCTTTTAGCCATGCTGTGCTGCGTGTCTTGGCTTCTCCTGTGTCATGAGACACAGCTTTAAGTTGGTCAAATCACTTATCCACCCAGACACCCACTCAGACAAGTGTGGTTTTGGCCAGAAAGTCAATTCAAGATCTAAGAACACAAATTTATCTTGAAATAAATAAATTTGGTTTCCAAGACATTCATGTATTTTTAACAAAAAACCATTTCATCAAAAAGTTACAGACCAGCAGTATACTAGTTTTTTATCATGGGAATTCACTTCATGGGCTAAATTTAGAGCCCCTTCGAATTTCTCAGTGAGGTACCTTGTCATCCATCGGTGTGATTCCAGAAAACTAATATATGCAGGTTGCTGTTGATTTTGACAATATGCCTTTAAGAATATAAAGAGGATGAAGCACTTTAGTGGGAGTCAGCGTTGTTTGGCAAAACTAAATTTTGTATTGAAATGTATTTTTTCTTGACGTTTTTGTCATCAAATGGTATTTCATCATACTGCATCATAACCCTCGGAAACTATAAGGGAATGGCTCTTCTGAGGACATGCCTTTCTGGCTGAATGAAGGCAGGTGTGCATCTGCTTTGCCCATTTTTTGAGCCCACCAAGCAGGAGAAGTCCAATTCAGAAGCCCTATGCTGGTGCTGAAAAGCAAGATATATTAGCTCAGGCTTGATGCCATGTTCATATGGTTACATGGCTTTTGGAGATCTGGCTGCTGTTTGGCTTGTGTGAAGTATGGCAGAATAAAAATCCCAACTGTCTGCATCTATTTGTCTGGACATACCCAACATCTGGTTAGAGAAAGAAGCTGTAATTCACTGCTTGGTAAACTTGCTTTGTCATTCTTCAGCTTCACTTCCTACTTGCGTGTTAGCAGGTTATCTTCATTGTTACAGTGTTCCTCGCATGCCTGTTTTTAATGTACCCTGAAAATTTTATTTAGAAATAAAAATGATAGAGCTGCTCTAGGTTCATTCATTAAATTCTTATAATAAAAACTGACTTTACATCCAGTTGGGAATATTAATGAAAAAATGCTGGTTTGATTAAAAAAGAATTTAAGTGAAGAGTCATAAACCAAAAATTGTAACAAACCCCAAAATAGTTCAGGAGGAATGTCTCTTTTCTGGAAAACTTTGATGTCCAATTTAGTTTTATAGGTGTTTATATATTTGTAAATATATATATTTTTCTAACTGGATTTTCAGCAAAGTAAATGAAATACCCAAAGGGAAAGAAATCCTTTAAATCATTGCTGGTCAAAACGTGATCACTAAAGACAACATTAGACAGCAAATGCTTGGAGAAGTTGCAGATTATGATGAACTTAAAATTTTTCCCTCTTTATCAGTTTATAATATTTGAATCCATTTAGGTAGAACGTGTTAAGCTGGAATGAAGTTCAAGATTGTAAGTTGTTTTAAGTCAAGAGTATCTGCATGACTTTTAAGGTGCTTGAGCCTGAAAGAAAAAACTGGTTAAAGCAGACTTCTTTAAGAAGAAGACTTCTTCTTTAAGACTGGTTAAAGCAACTTCTCTAAAAGCAGAGGTCTAGGTATGCTTTATCAATGATTTGCTTTTGTTCTTAGGCTAGAAGTTTCTCAGTATATTCATCAGTTTTCCAAGCAAGCCAAGGAGGATGATCTGGGAACTTTATCATCCTGTTTAACACAAAAATTTTTACTCTGTTGTGCTGAACCCACAGTTGTGGTTTATCCCTCTGAAGTCAAAATATTTTCCTGTGGATAAAGGGGCCTGCCACAAAGAACTTTTTTTCAAAAGGAGATTTCAGACTCCCTTTGAACGTAGAATTCTTTTCTGAAGTTAAAGAACTTAGTATTTGTCCAAGTGAAAGGAAAGTGGTGCTGGGAATGCAGTGAACAGGAACGAGGCTGTATCACTAGCAACTGGTAGAGGCTTTAGTACATTACCAGACAAAACTGTGCTGCCGAGGAGCTAAAGGTAAGTCTAGAAGCATATTTCCCAGAGGCTCCAGGTCCCTGAAGCTGCCTTGCCAGATGGGGAAGGCAGTTCCAATCAGTCATCAAAGCTGCTTCCTGTAGAAAAAGCCGGAAATACTTGTGGAGTGCTGAGTGGAACTGGCAGACAGTAGGAGAATTGCCAGTTCCACTTTGGAAGTAAACGTCTTGGGCTCAGTTCTGCTTCTGACTTTCCAACACGGCTCCTTCCCAGCTGGAGACATCCCCCATCAATCATCTTGGCCTGAGTATACATGATGACATTTTAAAAGGCTGGTTCAGTGTCTCACATCTTTCAGAGGGGGCGTGGGGAGTTTGCTGGCAAGACAGGAGGCGGAAATGGAAATACAGTACCTTGCACAGGTGAGTCCCTGGGGCCTTTACACACTGCTGCAGTAAAAATAATAGCTCTTTTAACACCAGCACAGTTAATTCAGCAGTACGTGTGTGGTGGAATTTCAAGTCAGTTAACAACAGTTCATCTTGAACCTCCTTCCCACTTCTTGGGGTGATTGTGCTAAAGACAGAATACTGATCTGGTACCACATGGTGATAGAACGCTGAAAGACTTTCTTCTCTAAAAGAAGTCCTATCAGTTCTGGTTCATTCAATTCCAAGTATGACTTGCAGGCTGTTGTAACCATGATGGTGGTGAATTTGAAAGGCAGAAAGGGCTAAGCATCCTGCTTGAAGTTTCACAGAGCTGTAGAAAGTAATCAGCTTTAATCATAAATTCTGTGATTTTACAGAATTACGTCTTTTCCTGTTCATTGCACAGACTCAGAGAACTACTTGGTGATGGTTATGGTGGAGACCCACCAGTTTAGGATGAAGTAGTCATTCCACGGTATGAAAAGCTGTTTTGTAGGCTCTGAACAGAATCCTAACTCCAAGAGTGTTCATGCTGAAAAACATTGAGATAAGTCTTTCATTTGTCTTTGCAAGGTAGATTTCAGCTGAGCATGTTTATTCCATGGTCTTCTTAAAACACAGACAACATCATTACGTTGGTGTCGGTAGTGTCTCTAAGACATGAGCACTTGAAGCTTAGATGATAAAGTCTGGCAAGATAGTACATAAAATGCTAAGCCCAGGAAGAAAGCTTACTCTGAGGTTCTTATTTCAGTCCATTATACCAACAAATCTAAGCTCTGGGAAACAAGTGAGTATTCAAAGAGTGCAATTCTATTTTCCTGTGTCCTTTTCCACAAGTGAATAAGAGATACAGAGCATTTATGATTGCCTCTGTGAAGGTCAGCACTTGTTAAAAAGTCTGAGGCACTGAATCTGTGCAGGCTGGTGAACAAACTAATGCTGAAGTGCTTATTTCTATTCCTTGAAGGAACTGGAAAAATTGAAAGGATTCAGTTTAAATGAGAGCAGATGCTTCTTCACACCTTGGAAAAACACATCATACAAAGATGGGAGTGAATGCAGTTTCAGGGGAAGGGCTGGTCAGTCCCTTCCTTGTTCATGGTGTGCTGCATCCAGTCCAGGTAAAGATATTAGACAAGTCAATATTAAGTTCTGCCATATACTCAACGTGTAACATTCGGGATGTAATTCAACCTCTTCATCCTTATGTTCTCTAGAAATCGTAACTTTTCTTTGCTCACTGAGATTCCTAACTCTGGAGAGGGGCAATAGTTTCTATTTAGCACCAAATACGCCATGAGTTTCTGGGTGCCAGACTAATAAAATTGTAATCTGTTCTTCTGAACAGCTTGCAGATGGAGGATCTTGTTTCATTTGATGCTCTAACCTAAGTAATCACTTTCTCTCTGCAGGAGCTTTATTCTTCTATTGGCTATAGACAGCCTGAGAATATGAGTTAACTAATTTAATCTGAAGTTTGGCTTTGTTCATACCTCCTGTAGTTCTTATGAATTCTGAAAAGTCAGTTTTACTCTGTATTTTACTCAGGCTTGCAAAGACTTTCACCTCCACCTATGTTCATTTTTGCTCACATGCTCATTTCACTTATCAGTGACCACCCGCCTCTGAATTTTCAAGGTGAATGATTGAATTGAATCTTGCTATATAGTCTTTCCAACACTGGACCACACACTTATCCTGGGTCCTTTAAAACAAACAGACAAAACATCTAACATCTTTGTTCACCCTCAGCTTTGCTGGTATTATTTTACAAGCATAATCTTATTTAATACCTGATAATTAATGGTAATAGCCTTTTTAACTTCTGCAGCTGTCAAAACCACACATCTCTAGCAAAAGCATAAAGAATATTAGGTATCCAGGCAGTAGGCTACATTATCCCTTCAGTTTGTCTCAGCTAAGAAAAATATCTCCATGATGTAACTCACATGACTTTGGTTCTTGTTACTGATGAAATTCATGTGGGGTGGTTGTTTTTTTTTTAATGATCTCAGTCCTTTAAGCATCTAACAAAGGCATCAAGGCAGACAGCTTCATAAAGGAAAAGGACACTTCTCTGCTTTATGCCTTTCCTTTTAAAGAGGGTCCAGGGAGGGCAGAGGAAACTATACAGCAGTCTCCACTAGAAACATGACACATAGTCTTTAGTTTACTGTCCTGTTTGTCACATGCCAGTACTCAGAATGTGGGATGTTATAAAGATCTTGGAAACAAGTTGCAAACCCTACAGCTATTGTGCCATTTTAAATCTCTGCCCCCACAGCTGGACCCCAGATCATAATAGAACAAAAGACCTTGCCACTTATTCACTATGTGTCTGTAACATGACTACGTTCTTGTTAATGAATTTGGAAGTGGCATTGTCCATGCTTTGTGCATTGGTATGGGGATTCAGGGGGCTGGCATGGATATTACTCTCAGTTCTGTGGCTGGTGTATGGTATAACTTTAGCTATGGTATTTAGCCTCCATATGCTGGACCTTAGCAGAGGATAGCATAACAAGAAAGTGTGAATGAAGTCAGCATATCTGAGATTTTAGGCTGTCTTTCAAATATAGTTCTATGATTCTGGAAAATAGAGGGCTAATTAAAAAAACTTATTCTGACAGCAAAGCAGTGATGACTCACCTATCACGAGACAAATTCATACAAGCCCACAAGTTGTGCGAAGACAAGTCTGTGTTTGTCCATGTTGACAGAGAGATCCATTTTAGCCACATTATGCATGGACATGAAACATGTTTAACACAAAGCTAGCTGGCATGGGGCTTATTAGTGTTAGTGAAGCCAAAACTAAAGGAAAGTTAAAGTGGTTCAGCATGTGTTGTTAAACACGATTCCATATCAAGTGTTTTCTAATTAATTTGGCTGATTACTATATATGGATGAGTTTCCTTCCCACGATAAAAGTTTATTAAAACTGGATTTTTTGTGAACAATTTTAAAACTTGCATTGAGAGACCATATCATGGCAAACCAAGTAGGCACCAAAAAGACCGAGCACCACTGGGTTTTCTTATTCAGTGTTCTAAGACATATAAAGGGAAGAGATTTTCTGTGACCAAAACCCACAGAACATCCGTGTAGGTGATTCTGTTTTGTTTGCTTCGAGAAGAGTGGATGTGGCACATGGTATCACATTGTGTAGCCCCTTGCTGTTGGATCAGGATGGGATGTTATAGGCAAAGGAATCTTTGCCTATAACATCCCATCCTGATCCAACAGCAAGGGGCTACACAATTCCAACTCAATTGGAGTTTCAGTGACAGTGTTTAGCTGTGGCTCTTAACTTAGCTTTGACTTAACTTAGGCATCCTGTTTCCATTTTGCTTGGAGATTTCTTGTACATGTTGCTTTGTGAAGTTCAAAAGACTTTATGGACTGTGAAAGGGGCTGCATTGCCAGGCTTCCTTTAGAGAAGTAAATGTGTTTGCCAGCAGTTCAGTTTGTAGATGAAACTTGGTGGACTAGACTCCAGATAATTTTCCACCATTTCTAGTGCAATTCCAGCTAAGATTTATGGTAGTGTAAATTGTATCCATAGTTTAGATTTGATACTTTGTAGACAACTTTGAATTGCTCAGAACTGGAATGCCTACATTTTTTGGCATTCACACAAAGTAGTCATAGGAACGCCATAGGAACTTTTGATTGTTGCTGTGTCAAAGCATTTACTGATTCATTGGTCCAGAATTTAATCTGTCCAAGTAAGACTATTTCATGAATAGTCTTACTCTGAATCTAAGATTAACTTGAGAAACAATTAAATTTATGATGTCCTAATTTCCTTTTCTACTTAAATGTGGTTGCCATTTTCAGACTCAGACAAAGAATGATATCCCTTTACAGACCAGACATTAATTAGATGCTTTCTGGTGTTAGTATGTGACATAAACTGTAATGTTTTGGGGCAAAAATTACCAAAAATTTATGAATTTATTGTTATCTAAGGATCCCAAAGCTTTTAATAAATATTAACTTGGATTAACTTATCCTACTCCAGCTTGTGACATCGTGTATGAATGAGATAGTTGGCAGAAGTAAGTAAAGTAAGTAACTAAAGTAAATAAACAACTAAAGCAGATAAAGTATTATGAAATTGAATAAATAAGGGCACAAATAGTAAAAATAATGTCTGAGCTGTGACAAAATGTATCTTATGAAAGATATTGTAGAAAGTTGCCCTCTTTTCATATATTGGTTTATGTCTAGCAGCGCAGAGTCTTTAAAGGGTATAAGTTAATTATCACAGAAATAATTTTACACAGAAAATAACTACAGCTGTCCCTGCTCCCCTTAACTTCTGGCACAGCACAGAATGCCCATCAAATGGGAGTTCCTACTGGCACAAAATGTGTGAAGACCACCCACAAGAGGACCAAGAAAGGTCCACCCACAAGAAAAGACCAGAGTCTGACTCTCCCTTCTGAAGTGTTGCATGTCAGTTTTATAAGTATGATTGAAACTCACAGGTTGATATTTTCAGCTCTTTCAGGGACTACCCATGTTTAAGTGGCTTCAGAGTTTGACAAAGTGTTTCAACTGAATAGCAAGCAGATTTGTGTTCTGAAAAAACTTGCTTTATATTCATCTCCTACTCATTTGTGAAGATGCACTCATGCTTGGAAAAGAAAAAAAAAGTTCTTTTTAATTTCCTTAAACTGAAGTTTCCATTTTCCAGAATACAATTCATTTGAACTTTGGAGTATCCTTCAATTTTATTTTTAAATGGAGAAAGCAATTTTCATCTCTCAAATCTAACTAGAAAATTCTGGTTTGGATTAAAAATGACACTGTTTGGGTTGAAGTGGTGCTTCCTTTCAAATTTCAGCTGAAAGTTTGGTTTGTGATTAACCTGAGTCTAACTTGTTGTTGATCTTTTAGAAGTACTACCACCACCAAAATATTAGTGCAACCTTCATTCTCATCTCCTATCTTCTCCTGTGAACACTAGTACATACTTTTTCTTTTGTATTTCAAATGAGAAATTATCTGATGTTCATCAGGTTTCATAATGGCCGTCAATTAGAAAAATGTGTTTTCCAGGAGCATAGAGAAAGCATGAAACATGGAATGTGAAAGCTTCTTTGAAATGTCAGATTTCAAGTTCTGCGATTAAGAAATTGATTTTGAATCATTAATCTCTAGGGAAATTTCCTTTTTTGCATGGATCCTGGAAGTGCTCACTCTAGTACCACGCTAGAGACTGTGTGTGCTGCAGCAAATTGACAGCATGTTGGGAGGGTTAAACTTATGAAAAATTATTTTCCTCTAATGGAAACCCTCTTAGGAAGTGATGTCCATTGCTGCCAATGTAAACATTCACCTAATGTTCACGCCAGCATTAATTTTTTTTTTTCCAGAAAAAACAAGATACCAAAACACGTGTAAGAAGCATGGTGTGTGGTGGAAACATGAAGGGCACGTAAGCAAGCTCCAGTTACACAAAAAACTGGAAAAACTTAGAAAAATTTGTTATCAAGGAGTGATATATGGTCAATTCTATATAGATTGCAGCAATTTTTAGAGAAATCCTCTTAAATCACATATGACAAAAACTGTTTAATTCATTGCAAGAAACAGCCTTAGCCCTCTTGAGTTCACAGTAACAACAGGCTAAACAAGCAAACTATAAGGCTGAGAGGCATTAAAAAAAGGAATTTACCCACTGTCATAAAGAAGACAGCTGCAGAGCTGAAAATCATAATCCAGGGCACTGTGTGGGCCTCGCTGAATTCAATGCAGTTTTGCCATCAGATGATAAAGTGGTAAGAATTATCTGGGTCCTCTGCCTCCCTGTTGAGTGCCATACTCACAAAGTCACATGCTTTTCTGACAAATTCCTGACAATGGTTAATTTCTGTGAGTGACAACAGATAAATCTACCTTCTGAGAGAGTAGGGGCTTAGGGTACCAACAGTGTGTTACAAACCCTCTCATGCTACACTGCTCTTCTAGCCAGCTTGTCCCTGACTGGTACACATTGTTGTAACTACTGAGAAAATGGTGATATGGACTGCTGAAAGAAACACTTTTTCACAAATATTTTAATGATAAGTTAATTTATTTTTCCACCAAAGCATACAGCTGCAAATGTTTTGATTTCAAATGATGATATTTTTTGAAAGCTGTTATTAATCTCCTGAATTCTGAATAAAGAAGCATCAGTTTCCAAATGTTTTATTATCATCAATACTGACTTCCTACATGGTGAATGCTGATAGGCCTGTCAAGTGAGGCCACTGGCTCCCCTGTTGTCCCCGTTTGTGTTTTTCTGAGTGCATCTCTCAGCTGTTAGTTCGCAGTTTATCCCTTTCCAAGTTGAATCTTTTAGGGATTTTTCCTTCTTGCACATGAACTACTTCGCGCTGAATACTAGCCAGCACATTGTGTAGAGTTCAATTTATGTAGTTCAATACCTGTCATTCTTCCCTCAGGAACTGTATTAGTGAAGAAACTGGCAAAGCAGTGTCTGTAAAACAGCTTGTTTAATAATAGGAACAATTGATTAGAGGGAAAGGATTTTAAAACACCAAGCAGTTGGCACTCGAACTGCTGTACTTGCCTTTGTGCTGACAC
Source organism: Machaerirhynchus nigripectus (assembly GCA_013397975.1). Taxonomy (NCBI): domain Eukaryota; kingdom Metazoa; phylum Chordata; class Aves; order Passeriformes; family Dicruridae; genus Machaerirhynchus; species Machaerirhynchus nigripectus. The sequence goes on along the minus strand of VZRQ01003882.1, from coordinate 689,270 downwards.
TTGTGCTTATGTGGCTGCAAAGGGAACTTAATCAGGGAACTGCATAAAAACTTCCCTTTGTAGAAGGAGCAGGTTGGTTTTTTAGTTGGATTAGTTCCCTGACCCAAATTATTTTGCAAGCGCAGAAGCATCCATCTCAGCGGCAGCCCACACTTAGAGCAACTTAATTTGGTAATTTCACCTCAGTTTAAGTGGTTGGTGAACATTAGGAACAGCATTTTTCAGGTTATCATTTCTGTAGATTTGTTTTTCTGGAAGATGCTGTTTCTTATTCTGCATGAAGTTTGTGTGTCCTTTCATTTGTGCCAGTGAAGAGTTTCTTGCCTTTGCTCAGCCTTCTTCTCTGGAGATAATCAAACCTAAGTACTTGTAATGGATTTTATGCACTGGGCAAGTGAACATGTTCAGATTGGTTTTCAAGTGTAAATTATTGAGGTGAATTCAGGACCTGGATAAGTAAACTGTGAACTGCTTATGATTAAGTTATTGCATTCTGCTGAACTTCATCACTGCCAATCCAGTAGGCAAGGGAAGAAAATGGGCTTTGATCAGAGGTGTTTTGAACACCTCTCTCCAGAGACCTATCAGGAACATCTTCCCTTAGGCTGAAGTTTTTGTGTTTAGGTCCTTAATAAGACTGAACTCTAGCAAGAGTGTAGATTCAGTCAAAATAGCAATCTCAGAATGTCTAGATATTGGAATTTCAGCTTGCATTTAAACACTTAAATAGCAGGACATGCCGTTTCCGTTTAGAGTTGAACAGGGGTCTGTTCCCACTTAGACTATTAGAGAAAACTTCACCCCCAGGTGCTTCCTAAAGAGTGCTTTGACTTGTGAACAAATAGTGTTATATAGGATATATATATATATATATAAGATAATATATATATCACCCCTTTTCATTTAATTGTAAATGGTTTGCATTGTAGTGAAAAACTGCAAAGGCCCATGTTGATAACATGGTATCAACATTTTTTGCACTAGTGTTTGAGAGGAATATTAGCGATAAGAATGGTTGCTTCATCAGCCCAAATGTACCTGTACAAAGCTTGATGGGGCTGCATTAGGTAGACGTACTATGCAGATATGAGTGCAATGTACCTATTGCTTTGGTGTTGACATGCATTACAAACGATTGTTCCCAGGCAAGTGTCACACAGCAAAACCCTACTAATATCAAGTTGGGCTCTTTTTTGACTACATGCTTTATTTATACAAGCAAGATGGTGCTGTGCTGTTATTTGGTGTGTTAAAGTCAAAATCATGTTTTGGGCAAAGGAGAATACAGCATATATATGGAATTAATGGTGTATTGTTAGAAAGTTAATGTCTTTATCAGTCTGTAGACCAGCTGTATTAACATAAATTCTGCATGCAAATTGATAAAGAAAAATAATATAAATGAAAATGTTGTATTGTTGAGTTTTTCCATAGAAGAAGTAGTCCTCCAAAACACATTCTCAACTGACAAGCATTCCTCAGATAAACGTTTCCCATTCCTGTCTATACACACGCTTACCACCTATAACTAAGATTCCTCCCTGTTCATACTCTCCATTTTCAAGAGAGGAAAATATCAAGCATAGGCTGTGAAGGTGGACACAAAATGCAAGATTTAATTTTAAATAAAATATTTTTTAAAAATTTCATTGTCTGGGGTCAGTATAGACTTTAAGGCTTTTCATCACATCAGAAACTTTGGAAGCTGGAGGAATATCTGATTTGACTTGCATTCAAATAAAGGCCAATGAATTTAGTTCAGTTGATTTGTACTGAGTAAGTGGGATCCAACCTCTGGCTACTATAAAGGTCCAGGCTTTAGCAAAAAGTCATGAAGTTCAGACTTGGTCAAAGGATCACAACTTCCCAGAATTTGCAAGTGTTGAGGCTATAAAAAGATCTGTTCTTGTCTCTACTCGAGCATAAAAACACAGTCAACTTCTCTACATGTTTTCCATTATCATTTCCTTTTATTTCCTTAATAGAAAATAAAAGCATGACCTCCTTCTGTCCTTAATTCCAGCTTGTCTCATCTCTAAAAATTGTGAAATCAAAAGATGTAAGCATTTGTGAAAACTAAAAGCCACTGGGAAAACATGTCTTTTCTATTGCCCATCACATTTTGTTTAAAAATCTGAATTTTTTGGATGAAAACATTTCTGGCTATAGCCATGCAATGACAGGCCACCAGTATTTATTTAGAAGTGACATCAAAAAGAAAAGGAAAATCAAATGTCACAGTGTATTTTTCACAGATAGCTTGAAAATGAAGTGAAATTTATTATTTTTCTCTTTCTTTGAAATGAATGCCTCTGAGGGCAAATAATAAAAAGACTTTTGTGAGCAAAGGAATCCAACTGCCACTAGTCAAAGTAACAAAGCCTAACAAATGATTACTAGCTAGAGATTCAGAATTTCTCTTGTGAAATGGATTTTACTGAGGTTTTTTTCCTTTTATATCTTTTATATGCACTTACATAAATTACTGGGCTGAATAGAGTTGTAGACACAAACTGGTTACAAACCACTTGATATATGGTGATGCCTAATGGTAAGAGATGTGGATTCTCAGAGTATTTCTTTTGCTTACTGTTAGTAGCATGTGAGCATAAAGGCGTTTGAAAGAATCTGAGCCTTTATGGGACAGGTTTTGTGTGATCAATTAAATATCTTACCTAGTGGAGCAGCTCACAATTAAAGTGCTGCAGTAATAGAGATGGGGACTGAGGAATTAAGACTAGGAGCATGTCTGGACAATTTCCAGCCATGCTGTGGCCCATATTGTCATTTAGCAGTTTTAGGCATGCTTCATGCTGTGAAATAGTTTTGAAAAGTGATTTGAAATGCTACATATACTCTTCTGGTGCAAAGGAGCACATTCCTAGCTTGCCTGAATGTCGCCTTCTATGCTTTGGTTTCCTCCATCGTATCCAAGGCCGTTCTTCTCTAAAGATAATGATGGATATGTTTACCTAAGTTGTAGGTGCTCTTGAGAGGTTTACTATATTGACATTCTTGCTATAATAGTCATGCTTCTTGAAACATGCTAGGTGAATCTTAGATCTAATTATGAAATGTATTGATACAAATCAGTCTGCAGCTGGAATCACAATTCAAAATTTATGATATATTTTATTGGGTGTGATATAGAGACTGCCTTTTTGTTTTCTGAGTATCCTGATTTAATAGTAATAGTAAGCCATAAAAGCATGTTATTATTTTTTTGAACAATATAAGGCATTGCCATGCATGTATAGGTCACGTTCTGATGTCCTTGGTCAGCTTTAAAAAACTTTCCTCCTTACGACTTATAGTAGAGCCCTTATGCAAATGAGGAGCAATGTGATCAAATGCCCAGGTGCCAAAGAAAAGCTCCAGGGAGGATTCTTACCTGGTTCTGCTGAAGATACACTAGGTAACCTTGAGTAAATTAATTTTCTTTTCTTGTTTGAGCAACAAGCTTCCAAGGTTTCTGCTGGGTTTTTACTTATTTATTTATTTCTGTAGCGTCTAATGCAAAGATTGTTTTTAGCCTTTTTTCTGTTTCTTTCAGTTACTTAAGCCTACCTGTAGTCTGTAAGTGGCTCCACACTCCCTGGAGAATACTCTGCCAGGAGCACATGATATATATATATATGTATATATATGCAACTTGGCCAGGTGGGCAAATAACTGTTATATTGATCTTTTCCTCAATCCTTAGGGGAAAATAAAGTAGCTTGAATTTGAATTTCCCACTTAATGTCATGTTTTAGACAGAAACCTTTTCTCCATTCTATGATTCTATTATTCTTTTACTCTTATTTTTTTACAGTGAGAAGTTAAAATACCCAAAATAATTACCTAGCAAAGAGTAGAATCAGATGCTCCACTTATGAGCAGGAGGATTTTTATGATAGTAACAGACTTTAGTTAGCAGACTATGGAAGCCAAAACTGGGTGCACAGAACTAAGGCACACATAAATATAAATACTTAATTTGGGTTTTGAAAGATTTTGATCTTCTAAGGTGAAGAATGTAAGTGACTACTAGATGGCATTTTGAAAGGTACAGTTTAGTTCATCCAGAAGTGACAGTCATCAAGTAGCAATCAGCGGTATGAATCTAGGGACTGTGTTATGCAGAGGGTCAGATGAGTTAAACAAGTGATCCTGTGTGTGTCTGAGAACCTAGAGTACATTTTTTGTGGTATTGGTGCTGCACAGATGTACAGAATAGGTAGTCTCTTCTGAAAAATGTAGTGTTTAATCAAGATACTCGAAAGTAAACAAATAGGGAGTGATTCTTTCAATGTTTTTTTTACATCATTATCAAATACATTAATTTTCTTTGAATGTTACAGTAACATGATTTATATGATGAGATAAATGAAACTTTGTGAGTTTGAAAGGAACTTAGGAAATTTTCCAGCTTAATTATATTTGCATTAGAAATGTGTTCTATCTGTATAAAATTACCAGAGCTATTACTGAGAGAATGGAGATACCTCTTACAGAACATGCTTCCAAACAGTTCCCCGCAAAGCATACCCAAACTCACTAACTCTGAGGAAAGTATTTGTGGAAGGATGCCTCTGCATATTTCTGACATTTTACTTACTATGTAGATTGCACAGTATTGCAGTATAAACTCTGTAGTTTCAGCTAATATGACAAAGAATTGTGGTTAGTTCAAATCCTTTGTAAGCAGCAGGTTGTCTTGCATAATTCTTCTAATTACTGAATCCACCAAATGCCTTATATATATATACTCCTCTCTCTTTGACTGCCAGTATATTGGCGGGGGCTATGTGAGGTGTGCATCCACTTTTCTGCCAAGGAACTGAATATGCCCTCCTGCCTTAGTCCTGCCCTCTGGAGTGCTTCTTAGAGATTGTGTTAGAGCTTCCAACATGCACCAAGGTAGCCCCTCAGGATATGAGAAAGTAGTTGTGATGGGGAATACTTGGTAAGGGTCTTGATCCAGAGAAGAAAATATGCAAATGAGAAAAGGTCCAAAATGAGGCAACTACACTAAAGCCTCTGCACCACTCTGCAAGTCAAAAACAAATAACTAGTATTTTGGCATAATTACTTCTATTTGGAATTCTTCTTCCCACAGAACTGCAATTTTTATTTTTCTTTCAAAAAGCAGCTGCTTTGGGTATTATACTATATTGTGTAAAAAAGCTCAGGTTTCTAAAAAAAATTAAATATTTTTCCTACTATGAGACTTTTCTTGTAAATAAAAAATCAAATAAACAAGAAGGTGTAGACACAGTAATTAATGTTTTTATGTTAGGTAGAAAGTACAGGAGTACTACATCTGCCAAATTATGAAATAAGCACTATCTGACAAAACCACTATGATTTCCCCTTTATCAGCTGTTGTAGTTAAGAGATGAAAAGCTACTTTTCTTGATGTGAAACTGGGTTCAGAATGGAGAAAAGGTGAGGATTTATTATCCATGACGTAAACAAGTGACATTGGCTCCCAAACATGCAGCCAGCAGTCAACAATCTGATGGGAAAAGGAGACCTTCATGAACAAATTTTTACTTAGAAAAAGAAAACCATCCTAAGTGCCTAGCTGGTATGCTGCTTTGAAAAAACAGGTTTCCAAAGGAAGCATAGGTGCTGCTAATAATTAATTATTACAGTCAAACTGATACAGGACAATTGCTTCAAAAGACTTAACAAAACAGCACAATGAGGTGGCTGTTATGAGCCCAAACGTTTCAGTCAATAGGCTGTCAGCTGGTATAGAGATGTGGGGCCGTCCATGCCAACAAGGCATTCTTGATGTTCATGAAAAAAACCAGGCTGTATCTTAGTACATGGAAGATAAGTTATGTGTATGTGTCCAGCTTAACACATGCACCCTAATAAACTAGATAGAAAACAGCATTTCTCACAAGTATTCCATGCATTTAGCCACACTGGGGTACAGTGAAAATAGAACCGATCTGATGTGGTAAGTACCCAGGACAGAATATAATCTATTTCCCTGCATCTGGCCAACAAACATCTGTATCTAATAACTCTAATCACCCTGTATGTAATTGTGATAAATCTGCATTACCATGTAAATGAATTACCATTAGAATATGACCAGTCCATAAATCTACCATTGAAGAGATTTACCATGATAAACTCTATTCATTCTTAATAATTCAAAAGAATATCTCTAAGATAATAACTAATATCTTCTGTTTTGTTTTCACCTGGTATTTATCAACTGACTAGCAAACATTCACTGCTTCCTAAGAACATTTTTTTTCTAGGTAAGGAGAATATTGTGTTGGGAGCCTTTGTACGCACTAGCCTGAGTCTCTGTTCTTAGGCAAATTGATAAAGGTTTTGTGGCTTTTACTAAAACAGTGCCTGTAAAAATGTGAGCAGAGATAAAACCTAGTTTAGTTGCTTAATACATATGGCTTAGTACAAGGAAGCATCCTGCACAGGAGTTACAGCTACTTTAAAATCCATTTGAAGCATCTCTGCATTGCACTGGGTTTTGCAGACACTGAAACTCAAGCCAACTATTTACTAAAGCACCTCTTTACAGATATGCAGAACACCATCAGTCCCACTGAAGTCAGTAAAAGCTCAAAGTAATCATTACCACCCATGAAAATGACATAATTAACACTTCAAGAATAATGTGGGTAACGAGTTGAAGTGTACACCTTCAGCTACAACCACACATGTACAGTCAATGAGCAGCTAGGAGCAGGAATAAGCCTCAAAAGAAAGCCATATAGATAAGCTTGCATTATGGTATGGGGAGCACTTTAATCATGCTCTGTTGAAACCTGTCTCCTCTTCTGTCTTTTCTAATACTGGTATCACAGACTACGTAATATAAACAAAATGGCAAAGGCCCATTCTCTGGGCCCTCTATCAAAGGGCATGGAACAGATCATGCCCACACTACTTTACTCCCTTCCACTCAAAGCAAAGCATCGTGCTTTAAAGTGTCAGCTGGAAACAGTCCCTAACTTGAAGAATTTTCATACCATGCCCAGGCATTGCTCCCGAGAGTGTCAGTTGACATGAGCCAAAATTATGCCAGGGAGTATACTAATAATTCAACAGTAGGAACGGCTGTATGCCAGTTTATGCTTGAGCCTAAGCACTAATCATGGATAGTTTACTAGCACAGAGGTAGTTCTTTAATATACGTGTTAATCAGTTACGTGTTCTAACAATATGGTAAGGATGTCCAAAGCCTCTGTCTTCATTTTGACTCCTCTCTAAAACTGTATGTACTCCAGCTGGCTACAAACATGAAGCAAAAGACTTGAGTAAGTTCATTAAGGTGATAGATTAAAATCATAAATATTTGGAAGCTTTGTCACAACCACAGTGGAAGGCACTAGAAAAGTCTACTGCTTTTCCAGTGTTCAGCTATTAATTTGGATTTGCAAGGAATGGCAAAAGAAATGTTTACTAATGCAATGATTCAAAGATATCAGTATATTCTGATGGCTGGGGAAGCTCCCAGTCCAACCAGAGACTGATTTCTGTGCTTAGTTCACAAGATAACCACGGACAAGTCACTTCACTTGTCTGCTGATAGAATTGATGATATTTGCAAACCACTTTAAATTTTACCAGTGAGAAGCCTGTAAAGTGCTAACCAGTGTTAGCTGCTGTGGATGTCTGTGGAGAGAGGCAAATGTCCTTTGCCTCTGTAGTCACTGATTTGAGCTGCAAAAGAAAGAGCTGGCTGCTGCGATACGAGCAGTGCTGAGAAAGAGTCATTGCGGCTGCAGGCATTTGTAAAACATTAAGGGACACAATTTCAATGGATTGCAGAGGGCTTTTCACCACATAACTTCCTTTGGTTGCAATGGGAACTGACTACTTTTGAAGGCTCTGTTGTGTTGGCATAGCACAATGATGAGGTTTTCATCTCACAGTCATTTGCATGGCAATGATCTGTTCCTTCCATCAAGTCTTTTAAATTATGCAAAAACTGAATAATAGACTGCAATAAAAAATACACCCAGGGACATAATACATACTTTTCAGTAAGCAGGCTATGAAAAAAAGTCATGTGCATTAACTTTGCAGACAAAAATTGCTTCCCAATAGTCTGACTCTCTAGGATGGAGACGTAATGAAATGTCATGTCATGGATGATGACTCTGTAAAATTTGCTGGTACATAATATTTGAGAAGAAAATAATGGCAATCACTCCTAACTACTAGACTGCAGAGAATCTAGAATCAATTGTATTTTCAGATCCATTCTTCTTAGGCACAAACCTAGTCTGTTTCTGATGCAAGGGAAGAGGAATAAGATATTACCTGAGTAAGATACTGTGGAATAGCTGGCATTTCAGAAGTTCAGTGAAAGTGAAAACCCTGGAACCACACCACCATATGTGTACTCTTCAAAATGATATTAGGAATGAGGATTTGGCTGCAGCACTGTAATGAGACTTGATGGCACTGTGAGCTCAGTCCCTTTGGATTTAAATGCATACAGCACAATAGTTTATTAAAAAATAAAAATCGGGTTTTGACGCTGGCCAAGCAGTCAGCCCGTGTCCTGCCGCAGCGTCAGCAGAAGCAGCTGCCGCCGGGGGCCGCCAAAGGGCTCCACAAGGGTGCGGATGTCAGCAGTAGCGCAGGAGGAGGCGAAGAAGTAGAGGGAGACCTTCCTGGCTGAGTTCCAGCAACACTTTATTCCAAGGGTTGGAGCAGGGAGTGTCAACAAAGGGGTCAGAAGCAGAAAAGGCATTCTGATGATCCTGCCGAGGATATTTGAGGGCCAGGAAAGAGGTGGGGAAAACTACACAGAACCAATGGAAATGCGGGAAAGAGGAGGGATTGAGGGTACAATAGCCAATCACAAAACTTTGGGATGGTAACCGAAACAGATGAACCAATAAAGCACCGAACTTCACCGAACTTTCTGGAAAGCATGCATATTAACTAGGGAACGTGAATAAACATAAGGGAATAAACATAAAACTGGGAGGGGAGCAACCCAGGCTGGTAGGAGGGGATGATCATGATTGACTTATCAATCTATCTCCTCTTGGGTTTCCTCCCACCATAGGATTTGAGGTCTTTCTGAAACCCACTCCGCCTGGGTGACCCCTACAGGGTTTTGGTAAAAATGTAGATTTTAAACAGCTAAAATTAGGATGCTGATGGTCAGTATGACCTTACGTAGGAAACCTCCAAGGTTTGCATCACCATTCTTGAGAAAGCACTTTGGCTTTGTTGTTTGGCTCTGGGGTTGGTGGGGCCTGGCTGCTGATTCAATTTATATTCCTGGGTGCATGGTACAGCTAGTGCATAATTGTAATCAAATTATTTCCCTTCAATTTTAATTTGAGCATATTTTTCTTTGATGATATTTCTTTTGTTTGGCATGTCTTTAGATAGTAACACCATGGGAGCAGAAACTTCATGATATTTGTACAGTGCTGTTCATTCAGAGCTTTCTGATCAAAGGTCCTGAAGCCACAGAAATAAAGATAGACTCATGTTTTTAATATAGGCAAAGTTACACAGCTACAGAACTGGTATGCATAATGGAGAACCCAAAGAACAGTTTTATTCCTTTAAGAAATTCCAGCTTTTGCGGGGTTTCTCAATAATGATGCAGACGAACATTGTCATCAGTTGTATATTTGAGGAAGGCACAAGCTGGAAATAGTAGGTTCCTGAAAAAAAGTTGTTATGGTCTTATTTATTGCTAACCATTTATTTTGGACTGTTCTGGTGGGTTTGGTGCATCTGTTCCACAGGTCTGGCAGTCTGGCTTACTATCACAACATGTACTAGTTATTACCTGCATTATTAAAGCAAAAAAAGACAAGAATGACTCTTGAAAGGGACAAAGAAGGAAGCTAGAGCAAATTCAAAGAAAAACTATATAATTTACATTAATAAAGAAAAATTCAATCTTTTTTATATTTTCAAGTTCAGAACCTATTTATGTCTTTTGGTTTGCTTTTTTTTTGTTTGTTTCTGGGTTTGCTTTTGCTTTTGTTTTAGGTTTTGGATGAATATATTATTTTTATTACAAAAGCAGTCACAGAATGTTTATGTAGCTTGCTGACTGAACGTCCCATGTCATCCAGTGCATGGAGTAGCCCCTACAGAGTTCATTGCAGTAATTTTTTTCTCCTCACTCTAATTGATTCCTTACAAATTTGTGACTTCTGCCTGAAACTTAAAGCCAGTTTCTTATTTTATTTGTAGTTATGTTTCAAAATAGTTTATATTGTGGCTCAGGATAACTGCTGGCGGTCATGTTCCCACTGGTCAGTTCCATCTTTATTATTTCATTACTTTTACCAGAATTCCTTTTACTCTATGTTTTAATTTGGAATCAGTTCTAATATTATAAAATATTACCTTTTTAAAAATTTACTGTATTTTTGCCATCATTTTTGCTATGCTCAGACTTTTGTTGGAAGCAATATTCCAAATTCTTCATCATCCTCTTAAGTTTGGAAACTCATTTTTGATGGCGTGTTCTCTCCCATGCTATGGAGCTCCTCCACCACTCTTTCAGAATATGTAATGTGTTTACTCTCAGCTAAGAGGATTTGCAGCATGGTCTGACTTTATTCTGGTGTGATTTTTAACTAGAGGTGGTAGATAGAATCCACCAACTTTATTAGTGGCCTTGATAATGAACTCAGTGTAGTATATCCCTGATCTTGTACATTGTCTGAATTTTGCTAACGTTGGTGTTACGCTGATTTTCACCAGCTGACTTAATGGAATGTTTTTTTCCTTTCACTGATGTGAAGCTGCTTTGTGATCATAATCAGGCTTGTAGCATATTTGAAAGCAGACCAAGGTCTTCAGGTGTGGAATGGATGGAATATGTGATACTGTGGGAGTACCTAATGAATTTGAAGTGTATACCAAGAGAAACTCATGTTTCTGTCTAGTGTGTTTGCCTTTAAGTGAATTTTGTATGGACTCGACAGCATTGTTTACCCATAGAAGGTATACAGCAAGGCAGTGAGAAAACTCTCCCAGCACGTCCACACACTGCCCCTTCAGCCACCCTTCACTTCTACCAGTGTATTTCTCTAAGAAAGAGTTCTGCCTGGAGGTTGGGAAGTCAGGAAGAAAAGATCAGTTGCCGGAAACTCCATGTTTTGCTCCTGCTTCTTATTTTGAGTCTTTCATCTGTGGCAACACTAGACCTCTTCTGTGTGGGACTCAGTGGTAAGGAAACCTCTCCATTCCTAGTTATCACAAACTCCAAGTGCAACGTAAGTAACTACAGACTAGGAGCCCCTGACCATTAGAGCTCAATTCCTACCTATCTAGACATTGGGAAATCCAGCTACTAATTCTTGTCTATCATTGCTGATCTAAGCCCTCATTCTTAATCCAAAATAGACTATCAAATGACTGAAATCTGCTACCTAAAATATTAAAAACCATTCCCCCTGGCAGCAGTAATAGTCATCTTATCTTCTCAACCTTTCAAGTCCAGTGACAGGTTTTTAAGCCTTTGTTGTTCTTAAAACTAGTTTACCCTCAGCCCTAATCCTTTCAGAAGGACTTTCAGAATAGCCCAAAATCTTGTAGTCACTTTAAGAATAAAAATAAGTAATTTGTTTCATAACTGCCAGCATTAAAACCTTTTTTCCTTAGCAATATGAGAAAAAGTTTGTTTGTTGCTGTGGTCTGGAACTGTAAGTCTAGACCTAACTGTAACCTCAGACCAGTGGTGATGATCTCTTTGATGCTTAGTGACAAATTTATTTTAAAAAATGTTTTATCTCGTTGTAAACACTCTTGTGAAGAGCTTTAATCTCTATTCATGCTAAACTTAGCTTCTGTGCCAATGAATAATTATTTCTTGTCTAAAAAGACCATAGGTGGTAAGGAACAGAGCTGAGAAAAGCAGGATGTCAGAAGCAGGACTAGAAACTGTCTCCTGTCATTCCTACTCTTGGGCACAAACACAGAGCCCATCACTGCTCATCAGGATACATGACTGCAGCTCAGGCTGAACAGAGTTTGGCAGAGTGATTGCTCTCTGGACCTGAGAAAGACTTGGTAGAAAGGTTCACTATTCATTTGGACAGTAACTAGCTATGGCAAATCAAAAGTGTTTCAAGGAATAGATATCTCCTTCTCAGAGGCGTGTGCTGATCCTCAGAGAAAGAGCGAGTTTGACACCACATCCCTCATTCCCAGTCATCTACAGTCTTGTACAATTGGCTATGACCAAGACTTCCTTCCTTCTCTCCAAAGGGAGAAGTAATTACCATGGGCCAAAGCTGAATGTGCACTGTGGGGCCAACATGGGCCAGTGATCCCCTCACTGAGGCCAAGTGCTGTTTCTAAAAGACAAGTGGCAGCAATGGCAGCGGGCAGACTTTCAGCCTGTGCGTGGCCGTCCCGCTGTGGTAGTACACTCGCCAGCCAGGGGACTGAACTGTAAGTCAGTGTTGAAAGAATGCTGAGGTTTTGAAGTGAATGTTTAGAAGGACTATTCCAAGACAAAATTTTACTAGATATTGACATCTGGAAATTTCCAATCCACCATTTAAACAAGAACAAAACAAAGCAAAATCAAAAGCCAGCCACTTTAGCTTGGAGGGAAGCATTCAAAGCAGAAATTAAAGTAACCACAAGACAAAGCATTGCCAGTATTCAAAAGAGAAAAAGGGAGAGGGAAATGAGATACTGCACTAGCAAAAGAAAGTGTCCAAATGTTGTATAGCAGAGCATTATTGCTTTTCAATTCTCATTTTCAGAGTAAGATGGTCAGATCAAATGGCTTGCTTTACCAAAATGGAATTATTTGGATTCTAGTACTAAAACTAATTGTAGTTAGGAACTTTAGTACTAGCAGGATACATTCTGAAGAAATTAAGAATATAGATTTAAAAGGATAGTACATGCTATTCATGAAAAGGTGCTGCTAATTAGATGCTATGACTGTTCCTTTGAACTTCCAAAGGCCACTAAAGGGGCACATGTGCCGGAGTCTTCACCTCCATAATTTTACATATGTTTCAGAGTATGCTGGTCTGTCATTCTATCTGACCATTAAGGGCAAAGTTACATTTCACTTAAAGTCAGTGAGGGATATTCTATGAATTCAGTATATCATGACTCTCAACAGTGAAGCAGCTGAAGAATTTTCTGGAATAGTTAAGTTTACACTATTAAGAGGGGGGCAGTTTCACACATCTGTCTGGTTTTTATGAATTCTCAGACAGACTCCTCATTCCAGGATATCTTTTCAGAGTATATATCCAGCTGTGAAAGATAAGATCATTTTAAAATGAAACCATAGGAAAACAACATGCCATAATAGAAAACTTGTTATTATGTGGAACATGTTGTTGCCTCAGTCTGGTTTCAGTCTTGTCAGTTGCCAGTGGTACAGTCTACAGCTACCCCAAAACCTGTCTCTCCTCATGAAAGGCCAGGGCTTTTATAGGCAGCTATAGCCACAGTGCTGAAGTATTCCACAATTGAAGTCTTTGCAGCATAAGGAACTCCAGTGTACCATGAGGTCCCAGTCTCAGAACTAGCAGGACGAAATAATTCAGTCAAAGTGACTCCCATAAAAAACCACAGAGATGACTGTATGGGTACAAAACATATTCCCTGAATGGGGAAGAGTCGCTGAATTCCAGTTAAGGGGGTCTTGGACTTCTAACAAAAGGGCTTCTCTTGCTAGGTTTTTGGTCTGGATGTTACTTTAGGCCCCTGTTCTTTACAGTGGTCAACTCTATAGCTTGTGCTACTAGTAGCCACAATATCTATGTTTATGTAACTGGGAATATTTTGTGCTTCTTGGACCTAACAGTAAAATTAGAACTGCCAGTTAAAATGAAAGACCACAAAGAAACACAAATTAATTTCATATTTTTCTCATTTTTTGGGGGAAAAAAGCTTTGTAAGCTTGCCCCAAAACTAGAAGGGACTTTGCTGCTTCACACTTTAGTGTTAGTAAGTGCCTTAAAAAAAGCTGTGCTTTTTACATTGCAGTAGCTCTTCAAAGTTATAAACAGAATGCAGGCAGTACCCTTCTGGTTTTAGTACAAGGTACTCATAAAAGTCAGAGTTATCTTGAAGGAGATAATGTTCTTTTTTTTTTTCATGGTGCTTTTAGAGAAGATAGCTGCTGATTATTAATTAACACCACTTTTTATCACAGAAATGGGTAAAGGGAAGCCAAAACCACTCTTATCCCTACTCAACACCCAGTGCAGCTAGAAGGAAAGGAGAAAACACAATTCTTTCAACTATAAGGTGGCAGAGGGACCATAATTCAACAATGAAAACCAAAAATTAGAGCTCAAGCAAACCATAGATAGCCAGTTTGGATTTCTGCTCAGCTTTGTGTAACTTGGGTGTAGAACTGAATGTTCTTGTGGTTTAGTTTTCTATTCAAATACTTATGTGACTCCGGTTGCCTGTGTCTGATTTATGTGTTTTCAATAAAACATGCTATGATTTAGATCTTTCTTAATTTTAGAGATGTTGTTGGGAAGCAGAAACAGAGAGGAATAAATTCTTTAAAGTAACTGGGATTTTGGCCGCTTTCCTGGGTGGTTCTGATTAGAAATGTTTGTTCAGGGATTGATTTCCTAAGGATCAGTGCTAGTTACCTCCTGAAAAGTGTGTTTTAAGTGCTTCAAAATAACCTTCCCACAGGAGTAAAGGATAGGTACTTCTGAAAATGTAGGCCTAAGCCAAGGTCACATGGAGTTTGCAGCAGCAGTAAGAGCTTCGCAGGACCCCAGATCAAACTTGCCCTTTTCTTCATTTTGTAACGCAGGGTAATAATTCCTGCCCATGTGAGGTTTCAAAACTGCAACAGTATGTCTTTGCATCCAAATCAGAAGGTCCTAAGGAACAGAGAAACATTATTTTTTAAGCCCATGTGTGCAGGAAGAAGAACTTTGGCTTTAAGTTTGGATATATATTTATTATAATGGATGACTTCAAATTCCAACAAAAAAGAGCCGTCAAAACCATGGTGTTATTATCAAAAGTGGAAGTTGCTGGGAAGAGCCAGTCGAGCATGCCATTTGGGTCCTGTAAAAGGTCATCCCTGAACCTGAGCTGTACAAGAAGAGGGCCCTTTATATCTGTGCTTTCTGTTTCTACAAGTACAAATATATTATGAAGTACAAATGAACAACACTCTGTCTTGCTGAATACTGTCTCTCAGCAGAGCCCCTAATGGTGTGGTTGCTTCTGTTGGCCTCCAAAAAAAAAAAAAAATCTTTCATGTCATACATTTGCAAATCCCCGAGTAAATGGTCTCTGTTTAAGATATACCTCAGTAAAGGCTAATTGCATCAGTCTCAGACTATCTAAGAAATTAGTAACTATTTTGAAAAATATTTCAGACCTTCTTGCTTGAGGAATAGCCAGTGATACCCGAAAGAGGGCCTAGTCTGTGATAAAATGTATGGAGTAACTCTAAGTAACCAACAAATGGCTGATTAATTAATAGAAATATTTCTGCTGGTTTCAGAGTCCATTTTACTGAACTGATTTGGTTTTGCTTTCCTGTATTTCAGAGAGTTAAGTGATTAAATATATGCATGCTTGGGTGCTATCTGTGCCACACCATTTACTTTTTGAGGCCCTGTAAAAATCCATTTTCTTTTCCCTGCCTTTGTGACAAGAAGTGCCAGAAGAATAGCAAGTTCTGAAATGCCATCTGGGAAATTTTAACTATAAACAATTGTGCATATTTTCCCCCAAACTGGAAAGAAGTTAATATTGCTGTTTATATTTCATTTAGAATCTGTAGCCTTTTGTTATTGTTTTGTTTTGATAAACATTTTGAGGGAGTGTCCTGCCACATTTTTTTTTATTTCCCCCCAAAAAATCTCCCAGAAGGCAAAGAACTGGGAGGGGAGAAAGGAGGGGAGAAAGAAGGGGAGAGGAGGGGAGGGGAGGGGAGGGAAGGGAAGGGAAGAGGAGGAAGGAGGAAAGGGGAGGGGAGGGGAGGCAAGGGGAGGCAAGGGGGGGCAAGGGAATTTTTGTTAAGCCAACAAAATTCTTTAAAACTTGGAGCATGGTTNGGGGAGAAAGGAGGAAAGGGGAGGGGAGGCAAGGGGAGGCAAGGGGAGGCAAGGGGAGGCAAGGGAATTTTTGTTAAGCCAACAAAATTCTTTAAAACTTGGAGCATGGTTCTTCTACCTCTGCTTTGACTGCAATGAGTGTTCCTTCACAATGCTATGCCTAAGGTTATGAGCTTGACAGGAACATCACATTCTCCCAGAAGCACTGAGCCTGAAATTATGAAGCCCTGTTGATGGTATATTGTTTAGGGAGCTTTCATTTGTTAAGATGCATTAAGTTAAATTTGTTTTGATGCACTGAAATGGAATGGGTGCCTGGTAAGTCTAGACAGTGACAGTGCAGGGCTTTTACAATAAAAAAAACATCATTCCTTTTTTCAGTGTGTGTGAAGGGCTTCATGTGCTGATGTAGCTAATCCATGCATTGGGTTTTCAAAGGCTGCTGGGAACCATGTGCACCCTAACATGGCACAAGAAGAATCAACAAAGTTCTGTGACTGCAGCTTTTCTGTTGTTAGTTGTTTATAAAGGGAAGAGCTTTAGTTGCATCCGGACAAGGCAGGGATGGGTTTGCAAAATTCCTGCATGAAGGAAAAAAACACAGAGAAGTCTCCACTCTACACACTGAGTTGTGTATTGATTGAATAGAAGTGGTGGAGAAGACTGGCAAAATTCAGGAGTAGAGTGGCAGAATGGGAGGAGAACACATTAACAGATTAGCCATATGCCAAGTCCAGGCTCTATAAACTAAAGGAGGCTTTCTTAGTTTTGAGCTGGAGCAATCAGCTTTCATCTTCTGTTCTTCCGATGACTGTCTGTGCCTCAATGGCCAGCTGTATATTTTTCATCACTTTCTATTATTGGTTTGGGTGAAGTAGAGGTGGATCCAGACCAAAACCAAAGGGGTACAACCTCTACAGTGAGCTTGGAATCCAGAGTCCTGGCCCAGCTGCTGCTGTAGGCTCAGCCCTCATACTGGAGCTGTGATGAGACTTAGATCCCTGGCTGACCCCAAATCCGGGGCTGTATGGCTTTATTTCTGCTACGCTTTTAACACATGAAATTCTTCAGAACTAGCTGATCCTAGTAGCTGCACTGTTTGACCAACACAGAGTCTCTTGGGCTTTCATCCCCAGCAGCCTTGGAGGACAGAACAGTACTATTATCTAAATTTTATTACTGGCAAATCTGAGGCATAAAGTGAACTTATGCATGTATGTGCATGCAGGAAAACAAGGTACTTCCTAACACTTGATTACCCATTGTTGTTTCCAGCAGCAGGAATGCTTCATGATTTTTAAATGCATGTGTTATGATACCAGAATGCATGTACCAAGCTGAGAGTGAAAGTTTGAAACAGAACGATGTGGTTTGTGACCCCAGTGGATATGAGCTGCATGAACAAGCAACTGTCTGACTCAGGAAGGCATAGGGAGGTTGTAGAGATCAACTCATAGCACATCTTTGTTCATTTGAAGTGAACATATATTTAAACTAAGTTACTGATACCAGTGCAATTCAAAGTTAGAAGTACCTGAAAGCTGATACCATCAGCTGATTATTTGTCTTTGCCTAATTTTTTTTTTCTTTTCTTTCTTAAAAATTATATAGAGCAACTAGGAAAACCAAAAAAATTGCGGTTTCTTGTGATTGTTATGAATCTCATTGCAAGTTTTTCCTTTCTGTTCCAGCATAAATCTCACTTTTTCTAATTGCTTGTGCATAAGGAGAAGCTGGAAAACAGCTCAGAAAGCAGAAAACTTGGATTTGTCCAAAATCTTGACAAAAACTGACCTTTTGTGTGAAATAGGGTTCAGCGAGCATGATGGTGTTTGGTCAAAGGTTGGACTTCACCATCTTGGATGTCTTTTTCAGCCTTAATAATTCTATGATTCTGTGGATGGCAGTGGGCACGCAACTGGGAGGGCTCAGCCTGTGGCTTATCCACCACCTGTAGCAGGAACCCAGTGCATGCAGGTACAAAGTAGAGATGGACACCTTAGCAAATGCTGGGAGGGTCCTGCGCTCACTCTAGCATTGCCTTGTCTCCTTGTCAGTCATCGAACAGAGCAGCTCACATTCCTGCAGCTCACCTTGGAGCTGAAATGACAAAGAAGAGAACAATAATGTGGCAACAAAGATACACATGAGGAAGCCTGGCAGAAGAGAGTCTTGTCCTTACAATTTAAGAATTTTTGTGGTAAGAAATTTAGGATTAAAATGTCTCTTAGAAACACTGCTGTCAGAGGGAACCTGCTGGACTTGACCCCAAGCTGCTCCAGAGTGCCAGTGCCAGTGCTCACTTCAAAAACAGGGACAGAAATTTGAAAATGGGTGAAAGGCATTGTTTGAGATAGTCTTGGGGAAGGGTACTGGACTGGATGCCAGGAGATAAGGCTTTTTTCCCAGCTCCACTATTCATCATCCTGACTTCACATGAGCTTCTTTAGTGGAAGGATTCTTGTTATGTGTCTGTGCAATTCTTAATATTGCTGGACTGCCACTGGCAATACCATAAACTAACACATTTATATCATTTGGCAATACCATGAACTAACACATTTTTATTTCAGCCAGACACTGATTCTTCTTGGACCAATTCCCAGCTCCTTTTCTTGAAGTAACTTTCAACTAAGAAGTTAGAGAATACAACTTAAACCAAAAAGAGATTATATAGCTCCAAGAACAACTTACAAGATTTCATTAAAACGTTTATTCTCTAATCAAAATTCAAGTAACAAAACAATCTTTTTGCTATCCCATATCACCAGAGCTTATTATAATAATAATTCAGTCATTTAAAAAAATACCAGAAACCTTCTGGGCTTACATATTTCAGCTCTCTGCCAGAAAGGAAACTACAGAATTGTATTAAAAACAAACAAACAAAAAAACAAACAAGCAAACAAACTCAGCCAAACAAAAAATTCTGAACAACGAAAACTAACGACAATGATATCAAAACTTTCCCTCTTGTTTTTCATCTAGAGCCATGGAAAATCTGTGGAAAATTTACAGGATCATAATCTCCTATGGTCAACAATTTTTATGTTGTCACATATTATGGGATGTTTGAAATATCTTTTATGACTAAGTAGTCTGTTATTTTCCATTTGCTGTGCTGTTTACTCCTACCAAACTGGGAAAGGAAGGGACTCTCGTAAAGCAATGCAAGTGAAAACTGCAGCATCTCATCACAGACACAGAAGGAATTAGTATAGCAGGACGAGGACCTATCTTACCAAATATTTCTTCCATTTTCTAGAATCTTTTTTTCTCCATTTCTCTCTCTTATTTCCCAAATCCTTGCTCAGGGTCAAGTGCTAGCCCTACATAAGACATTGAGTTATGACACAGATGCAGGGAACAATGATTTTACCATAACACTCCTATGCAAAAGAGTGGAAGTATGACACATTTTTTTCCCGTTATTATGAAAAGATGGGTAAATATTCAAGATATTCCCAGAATATGCTGAGAAACTGCAAAGAAAATAGGCTAAAGCAAAATTAGACAAAAAAAATGACAGCTTGTAGTTTGGCACCATCTAAATAATCACAGAATGTTTCAGCTTCATCATAGCAATTATTTTAAACAGAAAACAAGCCTTTTGAACAGGTGTGACATCTAGTTAGCTACCACTGGACTAGGACCATAAATGTCAATTTTGAAAATGAGAAATTGTGAGATAATTGTCTCAGACATGCAAGTCTGGACTTGAAAACCAAGAGGATCTCGTATGCAGTAATGTCGTGTCTGACATTGATTTCTAGTAGGCAAGTCATCTAATGGACAAATTATTCATCAGTTCAATAAGCAAATGGTCATCAAATCAGACCATTTTACCCCTGTTCCCCTATAACAAAAGACAGAAAATAGCTACTGACAAGGATTTTCTTGTAAAACTGTCAGAAACTGACCAGCAGCCCAGAGCTCTGGTTTAAATACGATCTTTACCTACTTGAAATGACACAGTGGCTGTTCCAATTCATGGTAGCAGAGCAACTGAGATGAAGATCTTTTATGCTAGCAAAGTTTAGGGACATGTGGATTCTATTTGCCCAGCAATTGTGACTAATAAATAAAGTCACAATTTGTTGGTAGAGCATTTATGGTCAAAAAAAGAAGAGAGATTTGCCAAAACTATTATTGTCATAGTTTAAATCCACAGATAGTTTAGTTTCTATTTCCTAGGTTTTCTATGATGCTTTAGGCCAGCAATTCCTGAACTGTGGTTGTTGGACCAGTAGTGGTCCATAAAACAATGATAAATGGGTCTGTAGCTGGTTTCTCTAACTACATCACCTTTGTTGTCTTTCCAATGAAAACTTGGATGAGAAGGGTGGGGCAGAGAGAAATTCTGAGAGCTGACAGTGACAAAAAATTTTGGAGTCCACCATACTGAAAAATATAATGTACGCTTTTACAAGATTGTGATGTATTTATTTCAAAGGTCACATGTGCTGCAGGCAGCGTTCACGATTCAAATGTGTTCTGAACTAGCCATTTCCCAGCCTCCACACATCCTGATGGGGCATAGTCTTAGTGTCATGATGGAAAGTCTCAACTGCAGAAACCACACATTCTGGAGAAATGAGGTCCAATGTCTCTGGCACTGACTAGTGCCCACCACTAGAGAAAAAATGGTTGACAGTTAATGTAGAAGGCTAATTGTTCAGAACTTTATGAGGTAAGAGAGAGGGAAAGAGACAGAATCCTATTTTGGCAAGTAATCTGTGGCAGATACAGCCCACAGACAGACAGTTTATGCCCTGAAGCTTGGTCTGATTAGTGCAATCATTATCTCTGCCTAACATGGCTAAAGATGTGAATAGTCATAAAATGATCCAAGCCTTTCATTAGTACCCAGCACTAGTTATTCTCACTTTGTGACCTTCTGGGGTGGTAAGTTTTAACAGGTCAGTTTCATGCTGTTCAGAAATCTTTCCATTTCTTGCTTTTAAAATTTTCTGCCCTGTAGTGTCAACAACTCTCTTCATGTCTGGTATTAAAAGGGAGGATCAGTCTTCTGGAAAGCAATTGTTCTCAAAATGCAAACCACTAATATTTATAGGAGTGCAACTGATGATTCTCAGTATTGCGGAAGATACAGAACATCTTCCTTGCATTATTTGATAACAAAGCAGTACTTGATAGTAAAGCAAGATGCCCCTTGGCTCTAATAAAGCTTTGTCCATTAAGCTGTGGAACTCTTTTGCTACTTGTTTTCTAAGTACATGTTTAAGTTTATGAGACGGACACTTTGTTCATAGAGTAAATCCAGTATATGCTTCAAAGGTGATATACTGTCTTCTTAGAGACTGTATTTTCCCTTACTGTTTCTATTAATCTAAAGGGGAAAAAAAGAGTAGCATGAAAATGACTATTCACTGTATTGTATTTGTGTACCTCATAAACCAGGTCTTCCTTGTGCCAAGAGCAGTAAAACCACAAAAAAGGACAGTGTCTCTTTCTTAAAATATATTGTTTAAAATTTGAAATAATGATGAATGAAACATGAAATAATTTCTGAATAAGGTGTAAATTTAAATTTCAGTAGATACTGCAGAAAAATTTCCATGTGGAATTCCATTTTCGGAGTACAGATAAATAATTCATATAAATTTGATTCTTACTGTGTTATCTGATGGTAGGGAAAAGGACCCAGGTATTTTCCTTTTGTCTAGCTTTCTGCTCACATTACTAAATCACAAAAAGATTGCGAAAGTTTTTTCTTTTTTCCACTTGTTCAGTGGATTAATTCTTCCAGTCATCTCCTTTTACATGTATTTTTTTCAGTTGCCTGATGGCATGTCAGCTGTTGCAAATGCTCTGGCTTCACTTACAAAACGTCCTAGATATTTCCATTTTTGTAGAATAACTTTATAAATAAAAGGTTCCTGAACTCAGGCTGATCTAAGAATTTGATTTAAATTCATTCCATTTAATCCCTAGTACTTTCCTAGGGCATTTATTTTCAAAGGCATTTAGACATCTGTTGGTACTTTTGGTAGTTTCCAGCTGTTAGATCCATATAAGAAGGTAGAAATTACATAGTTTTGCAATTGGATTATATATTTGGGATAACCAAATTTATTTTTAATTTACGGATGAAGTTGCTGCCTTGTCAGATTTGACTTTAATCTTTTAGATGTTCGTAGCCAGTGCTTTTTAACCATCTCTCTTCTTTTTTCCTATCTCTGCTTCATTCCCTCTTTCCCTTACTAAAGAACCCAGGAAGCCTTTGACTCCAAGAATCATTTGAAGTGGCTTTGGCTAGAAAAAGCTCAATATATTTTCAAAATGGTATTTGTCAAATATTTCTAAAAGACCCCTGATTGTCTACTCAGTCACAAGAATTAGTATGCACTCCTCAAATGATTTGCTTTAAGGAAAGCCTAAGAAAAAAATGTGAAGGCAATTACCAAAAACTGTGAGAACTTTCTGCATTGTACAGAGATGTAGGGAATCACGGGGAGTGAATGAGAGAACATTGGTCAGTAATTTAGACTCTGGTCTTGGTATAATAACAGGCTGAAGCTTTTGTAGAGATCCTTAAAAACATCCTCAGATGACCCAACTACAAACTGATATCTAGTCATTCAGGCTAATGCTTCAAAGAAACAGTGCTCTCAGATACGTCAGCTCTTTATGAACCATTGGATACGGAAACTTCAATCCTGTTATCTGATTAAATTGTCTTGGCTTTGAGAAAAAGTTCCCTGGTTCTGATCAAATCAGGTATACAAAAATGTATGAAAATTTAATTGAACACTGTATTAGTAAACTGGCTCTTGTGTAACAACTTTAACTTTTGGCCACAGTTTAGGATTTCCCCAGATGTATGACACCTTTAGAACTAAAGAGATACTACTATGTAGAATCAGAGAGAAAAGGTCATGGTTTAAATCCCAAGTGCACTTTGAGTTTTCCTTTTCAGCTATAAAGCAATTCAATCCCATTTAGCTTCTGAAATTAGGTCTCATTTTCAGTGTAGGCTTGAAATGGTGAGACTTTGATAACATTGCAAGTCCTAACAAAGGTCAGCACGTCAATACCTTTTCATTGGTGCAGTCTCTTGAAAGCCTTTTTCAAGGTTTGAGCCTGCCATTGATTATGGCGGCAGCAGCCATCACTTGTCTAGGTTTGTTATTATCTTTGAACTTCAGAGAAAACATTACCAGGAACCTAGGCACATTTCTTTTCCTCCAAAGAGTGTGCTGTGAAGACATCTCAAAAGACTGTAAGACAGGTCATCCACCATTGGTGTGTCTTGAAGTTCTAAGCCTAGATCCTAAAATTCTCAAAAAAAGCCTAAGAAGGGTGGTGAAAGATTTAACAGCATTTTTTACTTAGTATCAGAGGTCCAGATCCCCAGCAGTATTAAAATGGGCATTCTTGTTAAAAGTTCTTATCATGACCTTTGCAGGACTATAGCATGACTCTCTTGGGGGATCTGGTTTTTGTACTAAAAAAGACTCCACAGCTAATATTATGTCACGTTTTAAAGATGTAGGATAGAAAATGAATTTTACTATGTGCTTATTTGCTGAAATTTTTCTGTTGCTAACCACTTGCTTCTGCTTCATATTCATGGATTTTCTTTCTTATCCTAAAAAAAAAAACTCTCTTGTTTAAAAACATATGTTGTTTCAAATAGATTGAACTGCTTGGCTTTCAGCACTTTCAGAAGATATTATTTTCGTCCTTCTCTTTTATTGCATGAATTCAGTCCTTGTTAATATTAAAACAAATATCTTGGCACCAAATGCAGTCTCCCTGATCCCTGTTTTTTGTTAGCTACTGTTTGAAAAACTTGTTAGCTTAGTGTCGGGCACTCATTAAACTTTCAACTTACACAAGCTGCCTCCCAGCTCTGACAGACTGTCGGTGCTGCAGTGTGTGCATGTGTGAGCATGTGTTTGTGTGTGTGTGTGTGTGAGTGTGTGACTTACTGACCTGTGTGCAAGGCTAATAAAATCGTAAAAGAAATGCATACCCCCCTTCACACCCCAAATCCAGGGTGTAATTTCTCCCTTCCATCTGTGGTGTACAGAATCCAGCAGTGATCCCATACAGGGCTCCATTCTGCTCTCAAACAATGGGCTGCTGTTCAGTCCATATTATCATGTATTACCTTAGCCATGGAAACTTCTCATTACTTAGTTAATAAAATATTATTCTTCCTTACCCCAAAATTTTTCACAACATGCATCACAAAAAGATGCATGTCTTTGCATTCAGAATGATCAATATCTCTGCTCATGTATGCAGGTGGTCACATGTTCTTTGTTTTATTTTGTTTTGATTTTGTTTTGATTTTTTTTGTGTGGTTTTATATTTTTTTTTAAGCAGGGTTACAAGAAGCACTGAAGACGAGGGGTATTCTGTTTTTCCAAAGGTCAGGCTTGGATATGCCAATGGTTGCCTGGCTTGCAGATGTGGAAAACCAGCACAGCAGCTCTTTATTTTTTAATCTCTATGTGACATTTCAATGTTTTACTTTAATTACGTATCCCTTCTCCTAACACTTGTGTGCTGTTCTGGAAAAAAAAAGAAAAAAGAGAAGTCCTTAGAGAGGAATAAAACAAGTAGAGACACTTCTGTACAAGGCATCAGAACAAAAGGGAGCGTTTAAAATGCTTTCTTCTATCTCAGTCCTCCATGACCCTGTAACCCAACAGTTCGAATTTTAGCAAAAGAAAGCATCAGGAATTTGAAATATGCATATACAGGTCCTCCATTTCAGAGTAAATCAGCAGTGATTGCCACCAGCTAGGAATGTTGACTGGTGAGGCTGTACTGGTGCACACCTGCAGAGGAGACAAGGTGAGACATCTAGAACATTAGTTCAGGCTTAGAGCACTGTGCTGATGTATCTGTTAAGAATTAGTCTCATGAAAGTAAGGGAGCTTGGAACAATAAAAGGGAGGTTTAAATCAGACATCTTTAATGTCTACTAACATGCTTGTCCCCTGAATTTGTTCTCTTGGCTATTCATCTCTCAATAGCTACTTGTACTGAAAAATATCAATATTTACATTGGGATATGTTCCCCAATGGTTGATTATTTTTTGTGGTTTGTGCTTGAGCTGAGGTTCAAGGTAATGAGGGCTTTTCCCTCCCTCTTACTCACCTCCTACTCATGGTGAGGAGGTTCAGATGGTTTCAGCTAAAAAATAACCCCAAACAAAAACAAAGCCCTGACCAGCTTTGATGAATAAGTTTAAGAAGATTTTGGCAATAGCTTATGAAAGCACAGTACTTGGTTTGTTCTTTCCAGAGTAACTCTGTCTCCAAAATAATCCTAGTTCTGACCTTCCAGAAAACGTTCCACACCAGTGGCAGGAAGGTGTCAGATCAACTATCTCTGCCCAGCCTGGCCAGCCAGGCTATGAGCACCAGCAGGGATGTCCTTTGACTGAGAACCACCAACGTACATACGGCAGGCTGGGCACAGATCCACAGTGGGGAGTGGTGGTCTCAGGACTGTAGACCCTAAATGGCAGTCCTTGATCATTTGTTAAGGTTACTCAGGGCATGGAATTGAATACAATTGCCGTCCTGCTGGTTCAAGTCAGGGAATGCTTCGACCCCTGTCGTTCTGTCAGCCTTTTTTTTTCAGGCCACTTATTTTTGTGCACTGCTTTCCTTTTTCCCCTCTATGTGCATCTCATATTTGGAGATGGGACTCTCTAAAGAGCTCCTGCTCTGTTGTGGTCTGTATGTGCACATCACAGCACAGCAGAGCCCAAGCCTATTGAGGAGTTCCAAGTAGCAGCTTTATATTACTGAGCAGTTCAAGGCAGCTGCTTTTGCTTATGTCTCTCTGGGCACACCACTGAGATGTGGCCCTTCCTGACCCCTGTGGGGTGTGGGAATCTCTTGGTTTAGACTGACTTCACTTGTTTACATGGTGGACATGGTTCCCATGCTGATGCATCAATATCTTTATCTTGTATTTGCTAGGATTAATCCACATGTATGCTGTTTTACCTGCCTATTGAAATTGTATACTTAAGTTCTTAGGTTACCTAAATTAGTTGCTGTGTCAAAGGATGACACAGATCAATAACAAGACCATATTTAAATGTTATTTCATTATCTTGACTAAGCAGTCATTCCAGAGAAGCTTTAATGATTCAAAAAGAGGCCAGATGTTACATGAATGAAATTCTCTTTCCATCTGCTGATATGGCTGCATATTTAGCTATCACAATCTCTAAGAGACAGGCATCCAAATGGGTTAAATCTTCTTAAATCCCCTAGTAAAAACAGTGGATGTGCACCTTATTTAAAGTAAAGAATGCTACGCTATTTTTCTGAGGCCTTGTTTTTGTCCTTTACAGCTTTTTTGTTTAACTAATATGAAACAAAGCTGATACAGGCTGATCTTGCACAGCCCTCTGGATGCATCTTATTTCTGTGGAATTGAATAGCTTCATTATTTTTTTCATGTTTGTCAAGGTGTCTTTCTTTAGCTCCCACAGTCATATGAAATTTCATCTCTAGTTATTTTACAAAACATCCTGCTTTTCTGGGTGCAAAAAATTGTATGGCACAGCTTGACAGCCTTGAACTCTGATAGCTCAAAGCTCAAAACAAAATTAATTAAAAATTATTTTTGCACTTAATCTCAGTTTTTAAGACTCACGTGATACAATTTTAGGCCTATAAATTCCTGCCTCATGATTTTAGCATATTTGATTTGCCAGCAATAAAGTTGGTTCTGAAAATTAATTTTAGTTCTGGGAAATAATTCTGAGTCCTCAGAAACTCTTGTCCCAAAATAACAGAAAACTTTCAGAGATTGAGAAGAAAGCTGTTTATACAGAATATTTTAATTTGACTGAATCAGCAAGTTCTGAGGAAAAATGGTTTATTGCAGTACTTCTGGTTGGTTCTACTTTGCAGTACTACTCGTGACTTGAAATCCATAATTTTCTTTCTGAAACATCAATCACTTCTGGAAATACCTCTCGTGCCTTCTTCATTAATCTTCCCACTTTTGCAAGATGCTTCAAAGAAAGATCCTTTCTGTGGAGCTTACTGTGTGTGGAGTCGAGAGGGTGTTTGCCTCACCACTGGTATCCACGCTGCTGCCACAGAAACTCAAGGAGAGCGTTGCCATTGATGTCAATGATACCTGCTTGTAAATGAGCAAGTTTGCTGTCCTCACTATCTGCTTGCTCCATTTGTTGTACTAGCAGAAGTTATTCCATTGCTTGTCAGCAGCAGGAAGGAATTAATTTTTATAGATCTTTTCAATCTAGACTGTTTTCCAAACAGTGTAGAGAAAGGAAAATGAGGTAAGAGGGGAAAAAAGGTTGGGGCAGGGATTTCCTCTTTCCTGTTTTAGCTATGACATAGAACAAACCAGAATCCCTCATCACTGCACCTCAGGTGCAAATATTCGTTATCACAGGAGAACAGTGAATGTAGGGTGTGGCACCTGCGACCTGACCTGACCTAATGGTAGCACACTGAGTCACGGGAATGGGACACCCATATCGAATATGCCAATACTGCTGAAAGGTATTAACAAAAGAAACAACCCACAGGTTGCTCCAGATTAACTAAGATGGAGGCTTTTGGAAGATGTCCTTGAGGTGACAGTTTGTATGCATGCAGACTGGGACTCCGGGTTTAGTCTTATTTTTTGCTGTGTTGAGGAGATTGCAGATTCTTCCTAACCCAAATGGAAAATGTTCTTGGAACTCTCAGCATGGATTTTATCGCCTTTTGTCCACATTGTGGCAAATTATTGTACAGTAATAAAACAAGTACAGAAAAACACCACAGACATCCCAGTCAAGGAAGTTCACAACTTGGAGACTATATCAGAGGTTTTTTGAGTTCTATATTAGTATGGAAGCAAGGTAGATATATGGAAGCAAGGTAGATAACTCAGTAAGGTTTCCTGTCTCCAATTTTTACTTTTTATTCCCAGAAATTCTGTAACAATGCTGGAAGGTTTCCCTCTTTCAGTCCTGGGCAAATTCTGTGTCATATCTTTGGGTTTCAGAAAGCAACACTAAGGAGCAGAAACCATCCTTGTATTTCTCTGTTTTTTCTGTGACCTAAGACTAATTTAAGATGGAAAATTGCTGTCAGTGCAAAGGTTGCAACATCAGTTTACAAAAAAAGTCCAATCTCTCTACATGTTTCTCTTTAATGCCTTCCAACTCTGGTTTACCATCCTCTGCCTTTCCTGTTGGAAACTGAAGAGGTAAAAGCTAACTCAGTGTGGACTTTGCCCTGATTGCAGCAGTTCTCTGGTTTTGTCTCATGGGATTTAGCTTGAAGTTCTTGCTTGCATCTCTTTTCCCCATTCATGCTGGTTCAATATCCTGTCCACTTAAAAATAAATAAATAAATAAGAAAAAACAACATTTCTTCTTGCAGCATTCAAGCCAGATGTTTTTGAGATTGAGGAGGGGACTTTTAGTGGAGTTTGACTGGAGTAGTTTCTGTTATCCCCCACAGTGCTTAGTAAGGACAAAAACATAACCTGAACATTACAGTGCAGAAGGACCAGGCATTTTCAGTCTTGTAACTTCCAGCAGCATTCCCCCGAACACTTCCTCAGCTTGTTCCTTTTCTTTATATGCTGTTTTAGCTGGCCTGGCAGGGCCACCTTCTGCAAGAGCACAAGCTGTTGGTTGTGGCAAAAAGAGAATGTTGAGATATTGCTGCCTTGAATAGCACAACTAGTTCCCATCTTCCAGCCAGAAAGCAGGAATAGAGGAGTCCAATCTCCTTCTTTCTTTTGAAAGGTGAGGATCTCCAGGTGTGCATGGGCAAAATTGCCACTGAACCCTGTCAGTTCAGGGACAGTCCTCGACCTTAAGTAGGAGATACAGGAATAGGATATATCCCCTTGCCTCTCTCATTTACTTACCTCTTACTCTTGCCTTCTTCATCTTTCAAGCCCTTCTCAGGTATTTTCAGGTGTACCTGCAGTGTTAGTCTTCACCTTCCAAGATATGTCTCAGTTGTAAATTCTGTTGCTAGCAGTCAGCTGAAAAAGGCAAATTTATTTTGTGTGAGAACCTGAAAGTGAGAAAAATGCTTCCATTTAACTTTCAAATAGGTGACATTTGTATTCTTAAAAAACCTAAACCAAGTAAAAATACATTAGAGTGAAATTATTGCTCTGTATCTTCTCTTCGAAAGGGAGAAATGTAAGAAAATCAGAAAATATTAAATGAAGAATCGTGACCACAACTTAAGTTCTATGGAAGAAATACATGTTCACTTGATGTAACGTTCCATCAGT
Source organism: Machaerirhynchus nigripectus (assembly GCA_013397975.1). Lineage (NCBI taxonomy): Eukaryota > Metazoa > Chordata > Aves > Passeriformes > Dicruridae > Machaerirhynchus > Machaerirhynchus nigripectus. The sequence goes on along the minus strand of VZRQ01003882.1, from coordinate 659,954 downwards.
AAAAATGTTGAAGCCAGATGTCTCAACCAGTCTTTACAGCACATTCCCCTTTCTGACAGTCATCAAACTGGGGACATCATGATTGCGGGCTGTGGGGAGAGTGGGCATCAGCCATCTGCCTGCAAAACTATTTTCAAACAATATTTATTTATTAGAAGCAGTTCTTCTGAGATCATTTGATGAAACCTGATGTCCTGTCTGACCTTCTCAGAACACAGCACTTTGGTAGCTGTACTCTTGGTTTATTTTATTAAGGAAATAGTTATTTGTGGTTCACTAATATGTTATCATCTTGACCTTTCTCTCTGCCACTCATGCTCCCTCGAGTGGTCTACATTATGCGTTGCATTCATTCACTTAGACTGTTCAGCTTGTCTGAATATAGTCTAGCTGGTATTTTGAAGCACCTTTATACAAGTTAAACCATTACTTTCAAAGGTTTTATTTTGAAATATTGAATATTGAAGTTGAATATTGAATATTCAGTTTAGCTGAAAAACTGCTGGATACAAAGAGCAGGAATGAAGAGGGATATCACCTTGCTTCACTGTTGAATTGCTGTCTTGATTACATTTCACTTGTGGATTGGGTTTCATGACACCTCCTAACCAGAACTGCATAACAAAGTGATACAGTTTCCATAACTCTATAATTTGATATTAAAACGGAGGTAAAATATTTAATTTTTAGAGATTGATGCCAAATACATTTAGAATCTGAATTTCTATACTTATATGTTAATAACCAAATTATCAGCATGACAAGTGTCAGGATACCCTCTCACAGCTGCTCCTTTAAAGCTGCAGTGGCAAGTAAGTCAACAAGGTTTGGAAATGCTCTTGGCTGGCTTTCCTACTGGGGAAGAAACAGAGGAACATTTCAACTTTTATTGCTTTTTTTTTTCAAAGCACAAAAAGTATTAAATCTTCATGGAGCCCTGTTCACTGATGGAAATATCATAAGTATGCTCTTCTGGGCATCTCTGACAAGTATCACATTTTGTCTTGCCTTTTCGTGTTCTCTTTAATGCCATTTTAAGGGTCCAGTATGGGGAGAACCTCCTTCTCTCCCAAATATTCATGCCATTATTGAATAACATTTATAGTGATTTTTGTGGGAATGATCCTGTATTCTTCTGAAGCAGCTGTATGATGGATTGTCTAGAATCCACCAAGCTGTCCAGCTGTAGGAGAAATTCTGAAAGTGTCATTGTCTGAATCTAACCGTAGACCATGTTACTGGCCACAGGTGTCTTGATGAGGGGCACTAGCTGCTTGGTTTTCTCTGAATAACTGCAGACAGATGACCACTGTTATCATTTGTACATAGAAGCATGATTCATCATGAACCAGTGGGCAGTGCTCTACAGAACAAAAAGCTCTTGGATCTTAACTCCAAGAGTTCAAAACCTATGTCTGTCTGTAGTGAAGGCTGTGACTGCAACTTGTGTGTACACAGGTAAGTTAGCTTTCAGCTGGATAGTTTATTATCTGGGTAGCTCTTAATGCAGTAGCTGAAGCACACGGACAGGAAGTGACATCTCCAAGATTATTTAAAGTCCTAGAGTGTAGGAAAAAAACCCCAAACCTCAGAGTTCTCTGTAATTCTCTGCCTACCAGGCTGCACACATACTGTTTGTTAATTCTGCTAGGGTCTGGAGGCTTCAGGGATAAACATATAAGCCCAACTGCATTTGATTTATACTGCAGCTTTTGAGAGAGATATTTCTCCAATGTGCTATACCATGAGTAGAAAACCCTATTAGGTAGACACAATTAGCACTGGGGAACTTGTTGTTCTGCAATCAGCAAGATTCTGGCATAATAATTTCCTGATAATTTGCCCATGTCTGAAAATGCCTAGTAATAGTAATATTCACCAAAGCCAAAGGGAGTGATGTATATTGTGGATGTTCTATCAGTCAGTACTATCCTCAATGCTTGATGTGTCAAAAGAAGACAAAGGCTTGGCTTTCCCTGGGGTTTCTCACGTGGCAGAGGGAAATGCCTGGTAGTTTTACATGGACTTAGTTATTCAGCAGTGGAAGCTGTGATCATGAGCTGGCTTCATCTGGTTTCAATCACCCACTTCTCTCTCTCACTCTCTCTGCTGAATGTTCCTATGTTCATGGAATATTCTTCCAACTGTGTTCCTTTGGCATTACCTTTCCAGCCCGCAGCAGCAGGATTGCAGGAATAAAAGAAGTACCTACATCAAAGTAACTCTTGGAATCAATAAGTTGTTATCAACATTATAGTAGCTTTTTTGGCTGCCCTGGCAGCAAACTTGTTCTACTTTTCTTGCAAGGAGGTGCATCTTAACCTTTCCCAGCTCTAGCCTCAGTGAAATTTAAAACAATCTGATCAGTATCTTTGGAATCCTTAGCTAGCTAATGTGATTCTGTCTTGCTGATGTGAAGTTAAGGGGTGTTTGAACAAAGAATGGAGTAGTGTTCTTTAAAGATATCACATTATAACTTTGCTTTGGGGAAGATTTTTTTAAGCAAATAACAGTTATGGTGGAAAATAACCTCTCCTTTATCCTTGTTATACTTCTGTCACTGAGAACTTAAGCAAATCTGTTCTTCATCCCATCCAGATAAAGTCACAAGCAATTTCAGAATCACAGCATGTGCCAGTAATCAAAAAATATAGAGACCAGGGGGCTGGTTTAACTTTAGCTGTATTGAGCTGGGATTATTAAAATGCGTGGTGATGTGTTTCACGAATGAGAATATCAAAGCTCCTTCTTTTATGTGAAGGAAGCAATGGCACATGTGAGAACACTCTGATCAAAAACTGCATTTTAAATAGAAACATTTCCAATATAAAGGCAGTTTAATCTGTATGTGTCTGCTGTGCGGTCCCTTCCTGACTCCAGAAAATGTGCTAAGTGGCTCATTTTTAACTTAGAAGAGCAAGATGATGTTGATGTCCTCTGGAAGATCCAAAATTAAACCCATGTTTATTTCAAGAAAATTAAATGAGAACTTGGGTATGCAAGTATGCGTATATCTGTTCCTTTAGGTGAGGGTAGCTGTTCCTTTGAAGAAATGACGTTCAAGAGCTGTTCCATGTGGACTGATCACTGGAGAGAGCCAAAGATTTCCATCATGTTAATGGGGTTCCGCCAGCAAGATGCAAGGGACTTCTATTTGATTTGGGTAATTTTCCAGGATGGACCACTTCATTGAGGAGGCTAGGAGACAAAGGGAACAACAGCAAAATTATTCCTGTGTCTATCTCAGTGGTTTTAGCAGAAGTCTTTTTGCTCTGGGTGGATTGTTTAGAGCAGCTTTACAAGTATCTTTCATTATTTATGCCAGCCACAATGCAGAATATTGTATCTTTAAGGTGTAAGACTACCTGCTATTTTTTGGTGATACTTGGCCGAAAGGAACTACACATATGACTGAAAAAAATTCTGGCAAATTTGAATATTGCAAGCTAGATCAACAATGACATTAGTCTTCAAAGGAACTGCACACTGTAGAATTAAGAATCTCCAGATGAGAACACCCTCATGGGTATCTACTTGTTGAGATCTCATCAGTATTGCAAAGGATATAGTTAGAATAATTTTCTGTTGAGATGCAAAATCACAGCTTCTGTTCCAGGCCCTTAGGTAGAAAGGCCCCTAATGCTTAGTTAGAAAACAAAAAAATACAGTAGAAGATAGTGGGAATAAAATGAATTGGAAACTATGATGGGAGTTAAAAGTAATATCAGCTGCAAGTGCTGGCATGCAACTGCACCCAAATAACATCTGACAAAGGTGTCTTCCTGACATCAAAAAACTGTTCTCTCTCACAGAGGGCTGGAGCATGTGGAGATCAGTGTCAGGTGGAATAAAACAGAACAACTCTTTTTCCTTAAAACACAGGTGGCAAAAGCATTATGCAGAGCTTGCTGAGCACAGGCTAAGAGCTGACTTTGTTCTGTGGAACAGATACGTCAGCTTACTGAGGTTTTGTTGAAAAGACCTGTACAAACACTAGCACCAACTGGAGTGTGTCATTGCTAGAGAGTTATTTTGGATGATTAGCATCCTTTTGTATCTCTAGCAGTGAGCAACAGCTATTTTGCAAAGCCGCACCAACATTGTTTCTTCTTTTGGTCCTTACTGTCTTGCTTCCACATTACCTGTAGTGCTAGCAAAATCTGGGAATGTCTGGGAAGTTCTTGTGTGTGAGTCAGCTGATCATATGTATGATTCTTTCTGCTTGAGGCTGTCCATTTTCTGTGAGCAGGCTAGAATTTAGAGTAAATATGCTGCTTGGCCTGTAACCTGGGGGAGCCAGGTTCTGTTCTAATTAGGAAACATCATCAATGCAAAAGAGAGGGGTTTGGAATGGTTTATAGTTAAAATTTAAGAATCATGGATCGCATTAAAGGGAAGAAATGAGGCATACTGTGTATTTATACGATATATGAGATGCACGGGAGCAGTTATATCTGCAGTACATTGCAGTCAGCTGGGCCACGGTGCAGGTCGGAGCTCAGCAGCCTCCCCTAAGCCCAGCACCTTGATGTGGAGTGCCTGTAGCCCTGTGGGTTTATCAGTGTTTCCATGGGAGCCCAGACTGTGTGCAAATACTGATCTTTTGGGAAAGACAGTTCTAAGAGTCCTTTGGGAAGAATATTTTGAGACATTGTCTGCTCTCATTGTCTGAATGATAAAAACAATAAGAACAGATCTAGAATAGGTTTATCACGCCCGCTCCCCACTGCCTGTGGGAGTTTGCACAGTGAGGCAGTGTAAACCCAAATTCTCTCTGGAGGCTCCTCTTTAAACAGAAAGAATAGTGTGTCTTTATGATCCTTTCTCCCTTTTTTCTGTCTAGAAACGTTTCATACAGAATGTTTCTTACGTGATGTAGGCAAAGCTGAACTTCTTGAGGAGAAATACCGTGCTTCCTGCTCCAAATACCCTGCCAGCCTGATCTCTATGCTACTTAGACCAAGAAAGTCAGCCACTTTGGTCTTGTAGAGATGCAGTTTTCTCCTCACAACATTTTAAAGTTGCCTATGATTTCTGGGTCTAAACTAAAAAGCTTTCGTTTTGGTGGGAATTTATCTCACATACTGCTCACAAATCAAATATAAGATGATGTTTGTTCACTTGTATAACTTTGATAGCAGTTAAGTGTCAGCAGTAATCTGTCACTGTTAAAAGGTATCATTCCTCCTTTTTACTTGAGTTCATGAATATCAGCTTGAGATCATATTCACTAGGGGCTTTTTAGGCAATAAGGGAATAGAAACCTTGTAAAATGCATCTAAGATTGCAGGTTTAATTTTTAACCTGCTGTAGAATAAAGCAGTATAAAATCAATTTGGCCCAAACCTGCTTAAGTGGGTAATTAAGGTCACAATCAACCAAAATGGTTTCTGAAACAATTGCAGCTATAGATCATTACACTTCTCTTCCAGCACAATGCAAGAAGACAGGCCCCAGCTAAAGCTTTCATCTGGCTATCAATCATCATTACACTGTAAACTGCCAGGGTGAGAGAGGGCAAAGCTTTGAATTCAGAGCTGATGGAAGTTCTATGACCTGTGGACTTTCTTAAGTTAAAGGCTAATTAACCATTAACGAGTCAAAGGTCTGCAAGTCTAACACATTAAATGATGTGCCTGCCTCCTTAGGTTCTATTGTATCAGCAAATGTTAATTCCGTTAAGTGTGAACACATCTAAGGCAATCATTGCCTTCTCCCACCCCTCCTTCTGCCTCCTTAATTTTATAATCTTGGGATTTTCTCCATCTATGGGAAGTTAGGTGGAGCTTGGGAAATGTGCTTCTGCTGGAGAAAGTTCTGAGCTCTGCAGGCTACATCTGGAAGAGGAATTCCTGACATTCTTCTTTACGAATCAGCCTGGCCAAGTTAATCACATTAGCTTCAGAGAGTATATTTAGTTATCGTAGTCCAGAATAAACAAGCTCATAGTCTAAACAAGTGTGTTTGAGATTTCATAGACTGTGTGAGGCAGCTGTAAAACCACATGAATCTATATAATAGATCTATGGGTAGCAGTGTAAAATGATAACAGAGAGGTACAGAAAAAACCTGAAATTTAAAGGTAGCAGTAGAATGATACGGAACAATGAAAATAGCAGTGGTTAGACAGATCTATATTTTTGGAGAGTTTGAATGTTTTCTAAATTTTGGTTTTTTTTCTTTAACTAAATCTTTTAGCCAGAGAGGGATTAAAATGTTATCACCTGCTTTTGGGACCTCATTCAAATTGAATTCAGAATTTATTCATGAACACTCAGGAAATGTTTAATTAGATGAAACATGGTTTTAAACAATACATTAAAACTCAGAAGATGTGTATTTGCCATTGTTATAATTGTATTGCTCAAGCACCCACATACCCCTTCCCCTTCATTCTAGCGCTTCACTTATATTGCAACAGTTTATGGAGCCACTCTGCAGACCAGAACTAAAATAGGGTTAAAAGTTTTCAATTTCATCCAACACATTTCTGTGGTGGAATTGGTAATGCTGCAGGGAAAGAAAAAGAGCAGGTGCAGGGGAGGGCAGGAACTTCTTAGGTCAGCTTTGGCACCAGAGAAAGCGTTTATCTGAGAATATCCTGAATCTCTCATTGATTTGCCATTAGCGTTTAGCAAGTTCAAGTTCCTGAGGTTGCAGTTCCATTTTACAAATCCTTTCACAGCTGAGTGTAAGGGGTTCCTGTTCCTGTCCCTGCCAAGCCTGCCTGCATCCGTCAGCTGCTTGTTCTTGCCACCTGCTAGACACCACAGCCCTTTGGTCATACCAGGGAGATTGTTTGTGTAACTGTGATCGAAAGAGATATAAGAAATGACCTGTTTAGAAGAGCACAAAATGGAAAATCTACGATCTTTCCCTCCCAAAGTGGGCTAAAAGAACCTCCTATCACTCCAGGTATATTTGCTTCGCTAGATTTTCCCTTGTGAAAGTGAGAGGCGAAAATATTTCCTTTACTGTTATGTAACACGGGATCTTCACAATATGCAAGTACAAGGTCCTTCACTGTCTTCTGCTCTGATCACTTTAGGCTATTTCAGCCTGTAAAACCAGTTTGTGATGAGGGTGAGCATAATATAGGTGAAGCACATAATTTTGTCCACAATGCTGACTTTTTAAATTGCAGCATAGTGAGTACAGGCGTTATCATAAATTTCAGCAGTATGCAATCTGACTACTACAGCAGAATTTGGACTACATTACTAATGAGGCTGTAGTGATGAAGACATAATTCTACAACAGGCATAGTTTGCATGGAGAGATAATGTCTTTTATTAGGTTCAGAGAGTTAAGAAAATGGACAAGTTCAGCATTCAATTTTCTTTATCAAAGCTGTGTACCAGACATCATGCTATGTTATGACACAACAATCTCACAAAGTAAGTTTAAAGGGTATTAGCACTTGGTTTGAGGTTTTGTTAGAAAGATCCTTCCTGTGCTATGAAAAAATACTGATGTATTAGAGGCCAGAGCTTTATGGGCTTTGGGCTGCTACAGGTATTGTTTCTGGAGGAGACCTAAAATTATATCCTGACCATTTAGTGTCAATTAAAGATGCCTTAATGTCATTTTCAGGAATGTTTGTACTGGGATTTTGCTTCAGTTCCACAGTGGCTTATCACACTGTAGATTTGGTCAAAAGAATTATTCCTTTTTTTCTGTCTCCTGAAGTGAATGTATTATCCATCTCTTTCTGATTATTGATCTGGGATTATTGGTCTATTTGGTACGAAGAGTGTTCTTGGACAGCATACTTGGCTTTCTCCAAAGCTTTTGACTTAATACTGATAGGCTTTGGCTGCATTTCAGGGCAGGTATTCTTGTAATGTCCCATCACCTGGTCCAATCCAATACTAATCTTATAATGATCAAAAGAGAACACTCAGTAGAGAGCATGGAATTTCCCTCACCAGTCATTTATTTTTGCTTCCACACGACACAGAAGCAGACCAGGACTGAAGGGTCCTTTTGAACCAGTTGGTATTGTTTGAATTAAAAGGCTGTATTAAAAGTTGTATCACCAATAAATCTCATTTCTTTGTTAAGACATGCTGGGAGTGATCTCCAGAGTCTGCTTTTTGCTCCAATATAATTTCATATTTTCTTCAGCAAATGAAATAATAAAATAGAATTTTGAATGATATTTTTGTAATAAAGATTAATGAAATAGTAAATAATGAAAAAAGCAAGATTCTCTCATGGAGTGGCTGTAATCATCTGAGCATGTTGTCTTCCAACAAACAGAGTTTTAAGACTGCTGACTAAGAAGGTAAGGTATTCCCACATGCTGTGAGACTGTCTTGGAAATTCAGAGGAGTGAGATGTTGTTATAAATAACCATCCCAGCAAGAGTTCTTAGTGCCCCTGTTTCCAAGAACATGTAAGAAAGATATTGTTGGGAGACAAGCTTAGATGTGGGGTTTGAGTGTTGCAATGCTCAGACATGTAACATATTTGTGCTCAGACATGTAAGGAAAAATGCCGTTACCTCTTCCTGATTGTACTTAGATGTCCTGAGTAATATGAAATCTCAGATTAGATGATCCAATAGCTTCTTAAGGACTCATGTCCAGTGAAACCTGTGGAACAGCTGCTGCTTTCCCTTCACTTCACCATTTACATATGCAATATTGGATAGCTGCATTCTAACTCTAGCATGATGGCACTGTGACCCAATTGGCTTCAGAAGAGCCACACTGGTGTCAGCCTGAAGAAATGCAGTTGTAGTTGCAGTTTGTACAGAATTTTTGGGATACCTCAGGATAAAAGGCACTATACAAATGTAGGTCACTTTTATTAAATGCCTTGCAAATCGTTTATAATGCCTTTAAGTATCAGAACAGCCATACCACATCAATAATCCCTGCACATGTGTTTACTTTATTTTAGAGTTTGCCACAGTTCACTATAAATGGCTTAGATATATTCAGTAATTCAGTTATAATGAAACATTCAAGCCTTCAATAAACATATGTGTTACAACTGGCCTCTGATGTAAATGCTTTGCCAATTATATGTACATTAGTGATGACTGTAGCAGGCTTGTAAATACTCTTTGTAATTCTTTGGCCTCTATTCTCCCATACCTTACATAAGTTTTATAGTTGTGTGTAATTCTAGATTCACAGATTTTAAGGCCAGGAGGGACCATTAGGACATCTGACTTATCTGTGTAACAGGCCAGAGAACCTCATCTGATTGCTTGAGCAGAGTCCAACAACCTTTTTGTTTGACTAAAGCATATCTTCCACTCTGCATGTCTGCGTGAAGACCTTGAGACACTAAAAATTAATTAGTGGCCTCAGAGTTTTACTCCAGTTGTTAACCATCCTCACAGTGTGTATTGGCTTCTTACCCTACTGTATCCTACATTACATTTTTGAACAGAGCTGAAGATCCAGTGAGGAGAGGATCATCTTAGTTTTGAGCCTCAGCTGAGATAGTTTCAGACTCTAACCTACATGAAGTTTTGGGAGAGAAATAAGCTTGAATTAATTCTTGCTAACCCTTTTTTCCAACAGCCTTCCAGATGTTCTTTCCATTTTCTTTCCCATAATGGATAAATTCTTTTCAGGGAAGCTGTGTGAGAGCCATATGCCATTTCAAATTAATTTTCAGCCTTTGAGTACATTACTGAAAGAACTCCTCTCAGAATTTTAAGCCTTAAACATCCAGAAAAGATGCCAGATTTTCAAGGGCTAGGCACCTCTCTAGGTATATAGATGAACTCAATACAGATTTGATGAATCTGAGTGTGCATAAAGACTGGTAAATAGGAGCTGAAGAGCTTGAAAAATCTTCTCACTTTGTGTGGATCTATCTTTTGGAAAATACAGCTCTATTCTGATTTACGTGGTGCTTGGCAATTCTTTGTATTCACTAGGTACTAGACTCTCTAGAAAGTTGTAAATTGTTCCCCTTTCCACCCACCACCATACACGTTTCTCACAATCCTGATGTTCATTTCTTTGGACACCTCACCTGATTTCTGGCACAAGTCTTGTTATTCTTCTGGGGTCTATTCGCTACTGTCAGAAAGCCTACCATTTTCTAACAGTATGGTTTTATTATCTGCCAGATTCACAGATGCTCTCATTATATGGGATGGAGGAGGAGGAAGAAGATGGGGAGTCTGGATCTAAATGTGGTTTCATGTTTTGGGAAATCTTATGTTACTCAGATTGATTTTGCAGTCTGAGGAGAAGTAATACTACAGCCTATATGTGAGAGGCAGGCAGAGGAACAAGTGACAGGTAGAAGGCGTACAGCTGGTAGATGATTCCTTGGAGTTTTGTGCCAGAGCAAGGCACAGTATTGGGGAATTGCAATCTGATAATTTAAGCAGAAACTGGTCATGGCTGAGAACCCATAGTAATTATTATGCTAGTGAAAGCAAAAAGGCAGGAGAGGTCTCTATTCTCTTGACAGATAGGGATATGCTGATCAGACCTATATCTACAGGAAAACATTGAGATCTTTAGAACAAAAATGCAAAATTGAGACAATGTGCATTTTTGATTGCTCTATTAGCACAAAATAAAAATGCACCTTAGTGCTTTTGTCATTACACTTAGGAACGTTTACTCACTGAAGGTAAAGTGCTTTGAGAAGGAAAACATACTTCCTCACAGGGGTTGCTTCCCATGTTTGGAGTATGACTGTTTAAATTGTAGCTCAGCAGAAATATTTTGATTCCGTGGGGCACCAGCAGCTCAGCAACAGTGCTGCCTTTTACATCCAGTTCTTAAGCGTAACAGATCATTTAGACCCTGGGTTGGCTAGGCTCACATAAACCAGGTTTACAAAGAGTTATAAAAGCTTGGCTTTCCTCCTTCCTTCTCCCCCACATTCCAGTTTTTCCCCTTATAATTTTACCACAAGGCAATGCAGTCAAGCTTTTCTTGGATCGTATGAATGTAGATCAATAAATATCAGTTGCAGAATGGGAATCTACACTCAGGCATGTGCTAGAAGGATGAAATAGTTATGTTAGTTTAAAGGAACTTCAAAGTTTGTTTTGTTTTATATTTTCAGGGCACAATGCCTATGTTATATAGGTACCAAGCTGAAGTTGGAGAGGAAGAGGAAAGTTCTTTCTAAAAAAGCAGCAATGCTGGAATGTGCTGTGGAGACTCAGATTGTTTTTCAGCTCTAGAGGCATGTATGGTAAGCAAAATGATGTTATCTCTGTCTGGATAAGGGTACTACACATATGGAATAACCTACATTTCATCTGTGATCACACGTGTCTCCAAATAGATGCAAAGCATCTTATGGGAACAAGATGTTTGGTTCAACAACAGACTGTCAGAATCATTAAGGCAATTTTTTTTCTGCCAGTGCTTAGACTATGAGTCAGCCTCCACCAGAGGCTGGTCTTCTCCTCCCCTCATATCCCTCTTGCAAGAGGTAAATGACTTGGTTAGCTTTGAAGTGAGATTCAGAGTGATATCGAACCATTTGCAGAACAATACTGAGAAGTTAAGCATTGTTTAGCAGAAGTTGTATGGGACAAAATGGTGCCAACATTTATGCCAGCCCTGAGTCATTTTCATCTACCTACCTTATCTCAAGCACAGGAACCATGTCAATGAGTTTTAGATCAAGACTGTGCTCTGCATAGTGTATGGGGCAACTCAGCTAAAGTCATGATTCTATCACTTAACTGAGCATCACTGTATTCCAGGATAGAATTCCTAAAGACTTACACTTTCTCAACAGTGGGTTTGGATATTTGCATGGAAGTTCCTGTGAAAGGCCAGCATAGTTACTTTGTCCTTTTAACTGTATAATGCTGGAGGAATTGCCACAATGAGAGCAAAGGCAGAGGAGACAGGGCATTGCACCTTTGCAATTACAGTTGACTCCTCTGAAGAGACAGTCTTTCTGATTATAACTAGTGCAAAAGGTTGGACTGGCAGTGTATAGAAGGGTACTGAATCAGCAGTGATGATGGCAGCCTCTGAAACTTGGTAAATAGAGAAAATCAAGCCTGTGACTTTGGATGAACTGTGGTAAAGGCAATTGTTTCCTGTATGAAGAAGTGTTAATTTTACAATGTTTCACTTTGAAAGAAACAAGGTGCAAGATTTAGCAGATAGGAATCATGACAATGAGATTTTATTTAGCCACCTCCTGCAGGCCTGTTGCATGAGTCTAAGCAATCACCTTCCTTCTTTGTTCTGCCATGTCTTAATTTAGAAGCTGAGAAATACAAACTCCTGGGGTGTTGTTTTTAATTTTTTTTTAAGTTAGAAGCAATTATTATACTGATCTTGCCCAACTTCCTACATAAAGCAACCACAGAATTCCAGCTAGAGATTATCACCCTCTTACAAAGTACTGTGCAATCCCTGGCCAGCTGCAGCTGTATTCATGATGAAGTGAGCGGACTGCACACTGATACAGCTTCTTTTCATTCACATGGCAAGGAGCAACACACCATGTATGCTTGGACAGAAAGGGATGAGTATCTTATTCTAGATTTCCTGATATATCTCTCCCACAGAGTATGACACACAAAAGTAATTGTATAACTTTTCATACAGAAAGCAACATCTCTGTTACCAGGAATAAATTTTGCATGAAAAGGCTCTTTTCATTAATTAACCAGCTTTAGTCTTGTAAAAATGTCATCAAAAAGTATTTTCTCTCTTCTTTATTAGCTTCACTGTGAGTAGAAGTACTTTTGCTTGAAATTAAGATAAATAATACATATATAGTCATGTAAGATTTATATTTATATGCAAATATTAATGGCTTTCTATGTGCACAATCATATATATCTGTATCAGAGTACCACATCAAGTCAATCGGAGATAGTGTCTCTTGGTCTGTCTCTCACACACGGACATTTTCAAAACCTGAAAATTTGGGACTGCACTGTAAAACTCAGTAAAACAGACCTCATCGTAATCAAGGCCAAATTAGCTCTTTAGAGCTCAGCCCTGATGATTTGCATGAGGCTCTCCACGTACAGATATCAGAATGTGTGTCTGTAAATGAACGCTTAGAGGTAACTCTGTGCAACCAGAGTAGGTGCTTCCAATAAAGCTGCTGATTCTGTCACAGTAATAGTGACCCTTAGTATATTAATATCAGGTTCCCCACATTCTATGACACTGTACCTTGATGAAGGAGAACTGAGAAATCTGGCTTTCAGCTCCATAGGCATATGGCAATCTGTTATTAATAGACAAGTCAATATCTAGATGTTACTAAATCTCATGTGGGGGTACCTGGCTTTTTGATTAAGCCCAAAAGATGCCTTTGATCTGAAATCTTCCAACTGAGCATAATTTAGAAAGAATTTTAAGCATTTTTGTTCTTCTGATATGTGAAAACATGAGAGCTTGAATAAAGGATTTCCAAAGAAAGGGGTGTTTAAATTAATTTCACAATCAGATTAGGATCCAGCTCCTTTTTTTCTTCCTCTTTATGTTCTACTTATGCAACAGAGCAGGAATACAGACCTTATTACTGTTTTCAAATTGTGTGGGGAGTACTCATCATGTATAGACCCTCCTGCACCTCATTTCTGCTGTCCCCACTGCAGAGAATGTAGCAACAGTGAGGAGACTCAGACCCAACAGAGAGGAGTCTGAACAACAGAAATTTGCTGGAGACCAGCAAATGCATGTCCTAGTGGCTAGTAGGCTGGTTTGTCTTGAGTTTGGTCCAAACACAGGTTGGTAGGTTGCAGCTACACCCAGTTAGAAGCATCAAATTTGCTTATGTATCAAGGACCTCAAACCATTTTCCAAATGTTAGTCAGTTAAGCATTGTACCATGTACCATACTTACCTGTAATGTAAGTAAATATCAATGGATATATTTTACAAATGGGAAGATTTGAATTCCTTGAAACTACTTCAGAAACCTAGAATCAAGCACTGTCAGAGCTGAGGAGAGACTTTGGGATGTGTGACAATATACTACAGGTATTGGCTATTCTACATCTTTGCCAGAATCCAATAGCAGCAATATGCGGGGTGCTCCGTCAACCCCTGAGCCAGCCTGTGAGTAACTCCTTTGTTTTTCTCTAGCTGCATCTGTGAAAAGCAAATGCTTGTTCTCTCCATCAGATAAAAATAACAAAATGGGATTAGAGGATTCTATTCCTCATCTCTGTCAGGCAATATAGTACTTGGTAAAAGACATGGAAAAAGTAAAAAAGACACCATGAACAAGAAAAGCATGCTCAAGTCTGACTGCGTAAGTCCCAGCATACATGGGAATTTGTGCAAAGCATGGTCTATTTATACAAGTTAGCAACTAGAAGAGCCACTGTAGAGAGATTTGCAAGGAGCAGTTCTGACTCTAGGTAAAACAGATGCAGTTGCTTTGCCTTATTCACATCTGACTTGAGATACAGTGGGAAGAATAGTATGTGCAAATTCTGTACTGAGATGTACAAAATGCTCAGGAGCTTCTACCAGCTGAGATCAATGTAAGTAACTGGGGCAAAGATAATTTGAGAGAGCACAGACAAGTCGAAGGTTGAAAACTCACATTTTTGCCCTTTGTATTCTGGCACTGTTGTTACTGACAGAACAGTAGCTGCTGCAGTTAATATCTCAGATGGCAGTAGCATGGATTGAGTGTCCTCCATGTTTTCAGATGACAATCTTTAGAACCATCATTATCCTACATCAGATTTCCCAGGCATTTTGTTGCAAGAAATATTTATATTTATACATGCACACACCTGCAATCCCCAAAGAAGACATTTTTCTAGATGAAGCCCCCATTAATTTTAAATTGACCTAGTTCCATTGACCAATTTATAGCATGTAAGGCTATACTATTTAAATTAAAATCTTTAAATTAAGATAATTTTAATTAAGATAGAAATTAAGACTGATCCAAAGAAAAACTTGATCCATCTGGTCAAAATATGCCATTTCCAACAATTTAGTGAATCAGAGGTTTGGGAATTGGTATGGACATCACTAGCAAAATGCCTGGCTTGTGATATGAGTCTATGGATTTAAAGTGGCTGGTTTATATTTAGTGAAATACGACAATTTGGCAAGTGCATTAAAGTCAGGAAACATAACCCAAAGAGAGGCTTGGGTATTATTTATTCAGAATTTTCAATGAATATTCTTTCAGCAGCATGCATTTAAGAGGTAAAATATATGATCAGCAATTTCAGAAACTGGGATATTGCCACAACTTTGTGTTTTAATTCACTGAGTAGCACTTTCTGAGTCAGTTCTGCTGCATATACTGCCATGAATTAAAACCAACAGATATTAAGAATGTTGAATATGAAAACTGGACATGGGTAAGCTGGGACCCAGAAACAGAGAAATGACTTAATTTGAACGACATGTCAGTTCACTGGCTGGCATCACAACAGTACAGTGATGAAACTGTTGGAGTACTGTGGCTTTCTCTTTTCATCTTTTAATACGTCTGTATTTCTATGCCAGTGTCATGCTGTATTACAGTAGCACTGTAGGAGTCATGGTTAAAACTCAGCCCCTAGTGATAAGAAGTATTTTAGAAAAAGAAAATCATAAAAGCAGTCAATGCTCTGCGGAGCTTACTGTCTATAACCCCAGCTGTACAGCTTGTGGTAACCTCCAACGCTCCACTGACATCACTGGGAAAATTAAAAGCGTGCTAGTTCTCATTGCACTCCATCTTACCTAACCTCTTATGTAAGTAAAATAGAGGGGCCATGTATTTTGCTGAGTAGAGACAGCAGGCTGAATTGGGACCCCAGAGATGGTTACATGGATCACTTGTTCAGGATTGTACCAAGCCCTTTTCCTGCCCCATCATGATCAAGTAACTTTCTTGTGGCAACCACAGTAATTCCCTGCAGGGGGGAGGGATATTAAGAAAGTATGTTTTGAGTCTCTTAATGTAATTTAGCAGCAGGAAACTAAGAAGGAGTGCCAGAACCATGTGAATAGCCAGTTCTTTGTGCAGCACTTGCAAATGCTCCACCTAGGCCACAGCAGGGCAATTGCTCCTTCGTATGAATTTATTACCAAGAAGTGTTTATCTACAAGTACGTTCTACACCTGATTTAAGGCTTTTCATTTACATGTGACTTATGTAATAGTAAATTTACAGTTTAAATGTGGTTAATGAAAATTAGTATTCTATTCACTGGAAACAATTTCATGCCAAAAATGTTTCTCTCCCCAAGGCCAAGTAAATCTGTGAGGTGACAGTGTTGTCAACACCTCTTAGCACTGAATGTAGTACACAGCACTTTTTTGCACCTTAATACTGTGGAAGAGTCCTTGTTGTTGTTCTGTGGTAATCCAGCCATGAAAACATTTCACAGTAATAAATATTCACTTAGGCAAGTCAGTAAGGGTTAAAAATAACTACTTAAGAATAGTGAAGAGATGGTACCTGGATTAAAGAATTTGTGTAAAGAGAATGATCTAGACTGATGATATCCAAAGGCACAGACAGCAAAAATGACCTGTATCATGTCATTCTCATTCTCAGTCAAACTCATTCAGTGAGTTTCATTCCATAGAGAGAGTAACTTAGCCATTTAATCATGTTGTTTCCTACCTCTATCATATTGCTTACATGAATATATTAACAATATTTAGTTACAGAAAATTAATGAAGTAGTTTAGGTTTCAAATACCAAATGATGCATGGTTAAGAAGAAAACCCACCATCAAAACAACAACAAAACCCCCAATCCTCACTTGTGTGCTTAAGAAACAGTTAAAAATATCAAGATAAACTTATCCGTCTGTTGCCCTCAAATAAAAGACATCAGGGATGAATTTGGCCCCCTTTTATTCAATTTGTCCTCAATTTGCTAAGCTCATTACTTTTCTCTTGTTTTACTCTCTGTTAACTGAGAAACAGCAGCCTCTTTGCAATAGGCATTAGAAGCAGGAAATCTCAGGGTATGTTTCTAATTGCCAGAATTTCTTTCCCTCTCTCTGCTGTTCCTGTTCTTAAGAAAGCACAAGGGGGTTCATGAGGTGCCACTAGGGAAACAGACAAGACTATCAAGGTCAGGGTGAAAACCACACAAGAAGCAGGAAGAGATTCTTGCAGTTAGGTTCATGACCTTTGTATTTTTTTTCTGATTGTCCAGGAGAGGGAGGAAGGGGGTTAGAGAAGGAGAGATAGGAAGTTAACGTTAGAGCAGATGTATGCATAGCCCCTGTTATAAAACATCAGAGAGTTAGGAAGCTAATGCTTAAGCTGCTAAAAATTGTGGGGTTCTTACTGCTGAACATCTGGGAAAAACAGATGTATGTCTGGTCTTTGTTCCCAAACAGCTAAGGTGGTTCCAACAGGTAGATGTCAAAGACCAGTTTTCAGAAAGAGAACTGAACAATAGAAAATAATTGAAATATGTTTGGTTATTAAAAAAGAAAAAATAAAAATTAAAGCAAAGCAATCCACTTTATAGTTGGAAAACCAAAGTTCTTACCAAATATAGTAATTTAAGATGTTTATAAAATCTGGCCTTAATGAGTCTTGAAATTCTCATTAAGATAGAATCATAGATTCATTTAGGTAGGAAAAGACCTTTAAGACAGCTCTGACTTGGATGTAGTAATGTACATGTTCTGCTCCACAAATACACAAATGGAAAACTGTGACCATGTCAGAGTGCTGGCTGAGGTCGCAAACATTTCAGTCTAGGCACATTACCCAAGAACATAGAATCCTTCTTTCCAATGCCTTGGGGAATAGTTTTAGTGCATCACCACAAACTGAGATGGTAAAAATCTGATACAAAAATCAAGCACAGTCTTTGCCTCTTTCATTACATGTGGAACTGCATAGCATTTTTTAATACTCTTAAGACAAGGCTATAAAAATCAGTGACTCTGAGGCAGTGGGTGATGGATCACTGCAACCAACAGATGCCTGTAGAATGAATATAAAACCTCTGATGGTTTTCTGTGAGGTTGGAAAGAATGAGGAGTCCTTTTGAGTGGTGTGCCAGGTAATAAAAGTTGCTACACTAGGTGTGTAGGTGATCTTCTTCTCCTCCATATTAACACTGCCCATTACATGGTCACCTAAATTATACTCTGAGCCACACTTCCTGTTACAGTAAAAATTGCCAAGAAGCTACAAAGCAGACTTCAGCCAAGTATAAAGCTAACACTGGGAATTGCAGCAACTTAGTTTTTCCAACCACAATTAGCAGAAGAGGAGTGTGTAAAATGATGAGTGGAAAGAATAGTTAAAATACTGGTGTTCTGACTGTGAGTAGCTGTTTACCTACCAGCTTATTCTATATGCAGTTAAGATACTCCAGAACTTAGATGGCTTTCGAGACTATGTGTGATATTCTCTGATGTTTTGCACAAACAGAAGTGTTTAAAGTCTCTTTCCAAAACGTTTAACTTTGTGATATCCAAGACGGTGACTCTTTCATGTGCCGGGAAGCTCGCAATTGTCATCTATTGATAGAAGAAATAGAGTTCCTGGGAATTCCAGTTTATGTCTAGATGGGATGCTGTCAACATCAATGGGGAGTCAGGCAATTAGATCAGGCTTCATTTGCCTTTCTTCTATGTGACATTGAAGGGATATAATATTACTATTATTAGGGAAAATCAATTGAATTTCTTGTATACCAATGATAAGGCATTATTGTCTCTACTGGATGATTAGAAGCCGTGAGAGTACCACCAAATGTGTCCACAATTAACAGTTACCAAAACTTTTTCAAGTTTGGTGTGATTGGTTGCTGAAAAAAGGAAAAATTGTTTTATTGAAGGGAAATAAAATAAAATACAGGAAAAACCCAATGAGTTTTGTTTTTGTAAGCACTCTTGAGGGTAATGATTCTGTTTGAGATATTGCTGAGCTTTCTAGGGGGAGCTAGTGCCATGAAACCTTTTCTAAACCAAGCAGATGGTGTCCAAGGGTTTCTTTTTGACATCAGAGAAGCCAGGAGACTGGCTGATGGATTTCTGAGAGCTCCCCATTCACTCAACAATACAATAATAATACAATACAATAATTGCTGCATCTGGACTTTCAGAAAATGAAGCCCTTCCCAAAATAGGAGTTTGCCTGAATTCTGGGCTTTACCAGATCTGAACATCAAAACATGATCTGCAACAGAGAGGGATGGACCAGTTGTAGTATATTGTCATATTGTATACTCATCTAGAGAAGGGCCAAGACTAAAACAATTGCGTTCTCTTACTTACTCTGTGAGAACCTCCTTAAGATCTACAGATATTGATGATCCATTATTGCTGCCTTTGCAAATTTATTCTTTGTCCATTTTCCAGCTTCCAGCAATGTTCTTTGTTTATGCAGCTGCCTTAGTGTTTCCATTTTCTGTACACTTTTGAATATTTAAATTTTGTTCCAGTGCAAATATAAATGAATTTATGAAATATTGTAATTCATCCCAAAATGGGATATTTTCTTTTCCTCACTAAAGGTCTGTTTTTATATTTCCTGTTCTAAACTGCTGCCTCCAACTTGTATTCAATAATCCTTTCACTGTTAGATTCAGAGAAAATAAGTCTGCTAAAAAATTAGTAACTGTATTTTTTGGTTGAGAGTGTCTTAATTAATTTTTATTGATAAAAGGCCAACGTCTGTAAACAAAGATTAGTTACCTATGAGCACCTGAATAAAGCTAATTAGTCTTGAGCCAAAGACACAAAGACTGGGATAAACACCTGGTTGTTTCTTTTAACTGTAGCCTGAAAATGAAATTCTTATCTGTTATAGAAATCCCTGATAACCGTAAAGGGAACATGTTCAAATACGTGGGAGCCATGTCTACAGTTGGAAAACTTTCAGGCATTGCCGTTTTTACTAATGGTGCCTGAGCCCAGCAAAGATAGCAATAAAAAGGGTCCCCAAAGGCTTCATCTACTTGTAAACATTGCCAGGAAGTATTCCTCAGCACCAGAACTATTCTCTGTGCTTGTGGATTTTTAGAAAAGTTCTTGGCATATTTTTGCTTCCATTACATGAAGTTCTCCTACACAATTTATGAGTGGTTCAGAAGTTAGCAGTTTGGAATGAGCAGTTTAGATGTGGCCACCCTCTTACAGGGTAAGTGAAAGTAGTAGCATGGAAGAGGACTGTTGAAAGTAGTACCAAAGAACACACTCAGATGTGTGTTAGCCCTCTCAGACAAGCCACACACTGGCTTAATCTCAGTAGCAGCAAGTTTGCCTTAAGGGCAATTCAGGGGAATTTATTGTGCCTATAGTTCTAGAGACCAGGCTGACAAAGCACTGAAGAAGACCATGGTCTGAGTCATTGCGAGGTATCCACCAGCCTCAGTTTCACTGACTTGCTACCTGACCTTGCCTGTTGCCTTCAGAGTCTGCAAGACAATCTTATTGTGATGAGGACACTGCTGAGATATCTTGGATTCACTTTCCTAAAGATGAAAGTTCTTGTTTACCCACAGAGCACTCACAGTTTAGGAAATTGCTGGCATTTCCACTACAGAGGAATCACTGAGCCAGCATCACTTAGTCTTAAATTGGAGTGACTGCTTCTAGAGTAATAAAGCCTAATTTAGTTTCCATGACTAATTCACTGGCAGGCATCTTGATGGAGAATTATCAATTATGCTACCTAAAACAATGCTGTTTTTTTAGTCAGTTGGAAACTCAGCATCTTGTGCAGAAATTGATATATATGATAAGGCCACCTAGGGCCAGCCCCTGGTCTTGGCTTGTGTTCACCCTTAGTCTGAACTGAATTCTGTCCCACTGCTGGTCTTTTAAGTCACCATGTTGCTTAGTGTTGGGATTTGGCACTAAATGAAAGTTCATACCCTCGTTTCTGGCACTGTAACAAAGGAGATCCTGTGGGAGAGAAGAGATAACATGTATCTGTCTTCTCCTATACACAGTATCACAACGCAGGTACCTGGGAGACGGCTGAGTTACCCTCTGCTGTCAGAAGCTTTGCACTGTGGAGGTGAAAGAAATAAAAGGGTCTGACTTTCAAACTGAACAGTTAGAAATGTGTGGGCATGGAATTCAGTGAAGAAGAAGGAGGGTGATGGCCAGCTGTTAGCTGCTTAAGGCCAGGAAAATCCTTGCTCCTCTGTTGAGATTCCACTGGAAAGGCAGCACTGGAAGATAAGAAAAGTGCCAGCTGGGAAGGAAAAGGGACAAAAATTTCACTATAAAGCAGTCAGAGAGCAAGCAAGCTTGCCAGAGAGGATAAAATAGGGAGATGACAGGGAATGGTGACTAATGGAATAACTAGAAATGGCAATTGAATGAATGACCCATATGGTAGAGACCAGTAATGACATACTGTGCATTCTCAGGAGCAGCTGTCAGTAGCACCCAGTAGAAAATGAAGCTAAACGAACTGTTAGCTTCATGCTAGTGACAAGTGCTCAGACTTCAGACTGCCTGAAACTTCTCTGGCAAAGGGCACTGATTGGCTCCCAGGCTGCTGCTGTCAGTAAGGAGGCCAAGGACTGAATGCTCCTTTCCCTCTTGGGGTGGTCTTGCTGGTCTGAGGGAGCTGCGTGTGTGGCAGAGACCCTCTCCCTGCCACAGCTTGTCTTGTACCTATTCTGCAGACAGAAGTCCTCTGTCTGCAGACTTGTTAAACTGGCATCTTCTATCAGCAGTAGAGTCATTAAAAGAAACATGTAGGAAGGGACAGTTTATTTTGCTGATGCTCTTTATTTTAATCATACAAAGAAAATGACAATTTTTATATAGAAGCCATTAGGGATGCAGGAGGCGTCGGTTCCTAGCTCTGGGGTTCTTTCTTTTAAACAGACTGTGGCAATGCAAATACAGCCCGTCATGATATTTATATCTTTAATTCTAGCATTCACCACATTACTAACACACTGATGGGTCCCTTGTTCTTCATTTGTCTATTTCCTTAAACTTTC
The DNA here is from genome assembly GCA_013397975.1 of Machaerirhynchus nigripectus. Taxonomy (NCBI): domain Eukaryota; kingdom Metazoa; phylum Chordata; class Aves; order Passeriformes; family Dicruridae; genus Machaerirhynchus; species Machaerirhynchus nigripectus. The sequence goes on along the minus strand of VZRQ01003882.1, from coordinate 638,071 downwards.
TGCCCCCTTTTTTATTATTATTATTTTTTCTGTCATGTGAGCAGTTCTTGAAGGTCAATCAGACGTCACGAATAGAGCCATTCTGTTCATGGGCTCGCAAGCAACTTGTTTATGAATGAAGAAGGCTTTGTGAACTTCCAGGGACATGCTGAGCTGTTTTATAAAACTACCAGTGGGACAAGGAGCTTGGGAAACTAAGGCCTCTTACGGATACAGAAAACGGAGGCACTCTGCCAAAAAACCTGGGCTGACATTCCAGTTTGTCAGAATCTTGTCCAAGTAACAAGTTTCTAGAAAACAGATCAGGTATCTGCATATCCAGGGTTCAAGCTGACCATATGTGAGTGCAGGGCAGTATGTGTGCTAGGACACTGCCACAGCAAACACTTATGGTTTGACCATAAAGGTGTCATAAAATGAAGAGACCAGGAACACCAGAGCTCCATGGAACAGAAAAAGAAGGATAAACACACCTTAAAGAAAAAAACCATAACTCTTGGGAGTGTACTACTACTTTTTTTAAGCTAAAGTGTGCAACAGATTCTTAGATATTTGAGGCACCAGTAGAACAATTAGAAACAATCAGTTTAAATATCTTGGATTCTATTTGAATCTTGGATTCTGTGGTCTCTTACTTGTATAGCAATCCTAATGCATTCAGCTGGGGAAAGAGGAGAGGAACTAGCAGAATCATTTACCTGGCCTAAGCTTGCTATTCTTTAATTTAAAATCTAGGTGTCAACACAGTCAAAGCCAGCTGCATGTTGTTTACTGGAATTTTCATTGTTGTGCTCGTTGTTCCAGTTCCTTCAGGGGAATACCAATCTCATTCCTGAAAGCAGCTCTAGGAGCACACAGAAAAGTAAGACAGAGGTAGGCAAGCAGAGGTCTGAGCCAAGCCTCAGCATTCCTCCATGACAGTTGGCTCTGCAGCCCCTGGAGACGACATGTAATCTTTTTCCAAATGTCTTCGGCAATTCTTTAAAATAAAGGTAACAGGGACAAAACCTGAGCAAAACAAACAAGTAATGCCCAAAGCTCCATCCACCAAACCGCCAGAGTAATTTGAGGATGCTTGAGGATGACATGAAAAGAACAGTGATCTGTGGAAAAATTGATTACAGGTACTTCTTGCTTGTTCATCACTCCAAGAGTCAGATTTTCTCTGACTTGCCTTTCCCATACCATCGTCGTCGTCGTCATCATCATCATCATCATCATCATCTTCATCACGTTTCTCCTTCATGCTCCTTATTGCCTTGTCCACATGCCTTTGTCTCTTGGGATATTTCTAGTTCCATGCATGATTTTCTCCTTTTGTTTGAGTCAGGCTATTTTCATGTGTGGATGTGGCAGTTTAGGGACATGGTTTAGAGTTGGAATTGGCAGATTTAGGTTTATGATTGGACTTGTTGATCTTTAAAGTCTTCTTCAACCTAAATGATTCTATAGTTTTATAATTCTGTGATTCTATGTCCCGTGACATCTGGGCACAATTAAGCCCTGTAGATAAAAGGGGAATGTTTGCCTTAATCTCAGATTTGATGTTTTAGCCAGTATACTAAAGCAGCAATTTTGGCAAGCCCCTGAATTCCTCATTTGAAATATATTCACTGTATCTCTACCTCATTGTTGTGTATAGGCAAACATTCATTTTCGCCTCCGATGACTTTGGGTTTGGCCAACTTTTAATTGGTTTTAGGGAGAAATACAAGGGTCGTCTCTGACATGAGAAACTCAGTGTATTTCAAATCTATTTTCAGCAGAACCTTCTGAAAAAAGAGTTGTGAGAACATATTATATTTATTATTATATATTATTAATTATTTTATTATTTATTATTAATTATATTTATTATTAATATATTATTATATTATATTTAACATGCACAAAACACTATCTCTCGCTAACTTAATTGTTGGAAACTTTCAGTACAATGCACAAAATAAAATAATAATTCTCTGGCAGACATTTAGCATGTGAAATTTCTTTTCTAACAGCTAATTTTAGCAAAGTCCTGTAAGCATGCAAAAAAATACTAGGTATTTATATGCCTAATGGCTTTAAGACATTTGGTGCTTGTCACCTTGCATATCTTAGAGTAAGAGAACTGCTTTGAAATATTGTCTTTGTTTTGATATTCCAGAGTATTTTAGAAGTGCAAATTAAATCTCCCATGCTCCAGCCGTACTCAGTGTGGGTGTAGTTTTTCTTCTAGATATCTATCCTGTCCTATATCCAAAGTATGAGGTTCATTTCAAGATGAGCTATTTCCTCAGCTGGGATTGCAGGCCTTGCAAAAGTTGGAAATAAAAAACCACCAAAGTGAGAGAAAATTTAGAGGGATGGAAGAGTACCTGAGCTGTACTTTTAGAAGATCGATAGCTGTTTCCTTGAGAGGAGACATCCATACCACTGAGTAACTGAATCAGGAAGGAAGCTGTCTTCTGTACAGGTGTTAGGGTGGAAGAAAGAAGATGGACTATTATATATTTATTGTCTTGAATGGAATCACCAGAATTAACAAACCTAAAATGTTCTTGGAGAGACAATTGGCACTGTGGAGGCCATTTCAAGATGGAAGAAAGCTGGTTGGAATTCAGCTCAGAAGATCAAATCACCATGTGAATTACTTCATGTGTTTTGACTGACAAAGGAAGACTGAAGACAAGTTAGAGACCCCTGAAAACTTACCTTGCAGGACTGGGGGACAAATCCTGATCTATACAGTTACTGAACCAAGTGTAAACATTCACCCACTCTCCATAAATGAAGCCTCACTGATACCCATTTAGCAACTCCAGTTAGCCTTAAGGTGAGACCTGAATTGTGGAGTGACAATTTTGTATTTTGTGCCCCATCTGCTACCAAAGTTTCTCCTGCTGCAAAGGTCCAGCCTGATGACTCTGATGCTAAGAATTCCTTCTGCTCTGAGACTTCCCATCTAAGGATTTAATAAAGAAAGAGGATTTTTATTTATGCCAAAATCTGTTTTGCTGTTTGGAAGCCATTAGAAAATGTTATGGTCACTAATTGATCCAATATTTTTTGACAAAATATTGGCATGGCTGAGACCTTGCTGTTTTTCATATACGAAGTCAGCACCACAGTTTGTTTTCATTCTTTACAAAGGCTTTGCAGCACATGTGATAAAACCCCTTCTTCCTCTGCTTATCTCCTGTGAGCTTAAAGTACGGATGGCAGAGTTTTCTTAGGCACGTGCATAGATTCAGAAGGGGCAGGCTCTAATAATCCTAATAATCGCACAAACCTCTCCTTCCTTCTGTTTTTGTCAGCTCCTACTCAGATCCTGGCTTTAAAACTCCTTGACTGGTGAGCTGCCCAGTGCACTGCAGTTGTCTCCATGTCTTGTAAGGGGCAGAAGGATTTTCAGCCCATCTTGCAGTAGCCAGAGCAGGAAGTTCTCCTGCCAGCTATAATGTAACTGAAAGCCTTCAATATTGCAGCTAGGAGACCTAAGCTTTCCCTAGCTATAGACACCAGGTCCCTGGAAGTTTTAGGGCCACCCACCTAGAGCAGCTGATGACAGTAGCAGTAATAAGGCTGGAGCAGTTCCTGTTATTGTAGGGTGAGCATGGTAGGGAGGCAGTGAGCCTCTACAAAAGCCTGTATTGTACTGGCCACAGTAGACACCTCTGCCTATTATTAAAATGTAGGTCACCAAGCACGCACTCAATACCCCTTTGCTGTAGGTTTGAGAATAGTGGTCTAGACCTGAGGGCTGTGGGTCAGAGTCAAGCAAGACACTTAAGTGATGCCCGTCTACAGAAAATGGCAGATGTAATGCAGAATGTTATCCTGGTGCTGAGGGGAAGAAGTGCCCTGATGGGACCTTGCAGAAGGCAAAAGAGAAAGAACTTGAAAGGTTTGATAAGCCAAATATTTCCCAGTTCCAACTCAGAAACAGGTATTCTTTAGGTTCACAAATAGCTTCCACACTTGAGAAATAATAAGTTTCTGTCACAATGATCTTGCTCAATTTATGTTCTCCAACTCACAAAACAGTCTCACCTTGGTGCCCCAGGTCTTGTTACTTCCCTTTTTGTTCCTTGCTTTGCTCAAAGTACTTCTCCTTATCACTGTTTTCCTGCTTGATGCTCCTGTAAGACTGTCTGTCTGTCTATCTTTAGTTTTATGTTCAGAGCTCTTTCTTCTTTAGCGTTCCCTAATCTCCCAGTTTTGGGGGTTTTTTTGCACTTTCTTCTGGTACTACATTGGTAAGGAACTTGCAAAAAGCTTTTCGGAAAGCATGTCCTATTTTTTCAGATTATCTCTTGTTCGTAGAGATTCATGCTTTATTTGCAAGTGTTGGTAATTCAAATATATTTTTGGAAATAATTATTCTTATGAGGAAGGAATTTTTTTATATATGGAGAGTCTGGACTATGTCTATAGTGTCATGCTAGCTTTGGGCAAGACTTTGACCCAGTTGTCCACATAAGCTATATATTTGTACTTATTCTAGCTCTGAAGTGACCCACTGACTGTGAATTAATGCAGGCTTGGACACAGATTGGCACATGATTAATTTTTGTTCATGATTCCTTTTTATTCTGGCAGAAAAGTAACACACACAACAAACCAGAAAAGGAACTTCTGCAAACTCAAGCTGAGCTACCAAAAACCAGCTAGGTGTAGCTGTAAGATCTCAGACTTGTAAACGTCAAGAGGCAATGAGCAAGGAAAGGCCTGGCAAAAGTTTAGGGAAGAAGTTAGTGAAAATATATTGGACACTTCTTTGAAAGCAGGGATCAAGAGTCAACACAGTAAAAACTGCATAGCAGATGATTGATCTGAAGAACTCATTGGCACAGATGTTGTGGAGACTGAAAGTTTACTACGTTTTCAGAAACAGATGAATATGAACATCCAGGGCAAATTATGAGAAATATGAAATTCTTGTGCTTTGTAGAATAAGCCAACTGTAATAGCAAGTTCTTTTCAATTTACAATTTTCTTTTGCTGTCAAAGCAAAGCTGGTTACTTTCTGCTCTGATCATTCCTTTCTTGCATTCCTTTTTGGCATACAGTACCTCAAGCATGACTGGAAGTACTATGATTTCTGTGGAGCCCCAGATGAGACTTTAAGACAACTGTACTCAGACCTCTTGAGTAAAGAAGTTATATAATCTTACCTGGAGAGTCCCATGTCAATAGCATTATTTATATTGTATATAATGTATTTTTTTCCCAAAACTGAGAAATGTTCCAGTACCTTTTTATACCAAACCAATTCTCCACAGAGCTCCACCATACAAGTACTTGATATTTTTACATAGTAGCAATTGAAGGGACAGTTAATTTNTAGATAGATAGATAGATGTATAGTAAAATTCCAGAATAGCAATCTTGTTCCAGTAGTAGAATTTATTGAATGGATTGTGCCATCCTGCATTTTTGAGCCCTCTACTTTTACACAATTTGCATGAATGAAAAAAAAAAATCTTTTCTTTGGACATCTAATCAAATGTACAAACTGTCATAAAGATCAGTCTTGAGGAAATTGGAGGCCTGTGGGGTAACAGAACAAAATCCAGGACTAATTTCTCAAAGTTTTTACCTGTTTAAGTCTTATGTCTTCCAACATGGCATACTTATTCTGCTCCTTGAATGCAACAGTAACTTAGATTACCCATTCCTCTTGTAAAAAGGTGTGATCAAGCAGCTGCTGCAGGAGCACTGTGACTTAGCAGAGTCCTGTTGAGCTACATAAAGTACACTGACCTTCACAAAAATCATTTGGAAATGAAGACAGATTAGTTTCCAAACTGTCTCTTCAGTGAAAGCACACTCAATCTATTTGAATGGAATAGAAAGGACTCTTGCTTTTTTATTCCATATTTCCATCTCTGTATGAGTCAGAGGCCACATTATCCCTGGTGTCCAATTGCTTTTCCATACCAGCACCATATTCCTGAGGCGTAGGTGGTCTAGAAGCACAGATAGTGCTTCTAGCTTGGCTACAGAAACAGTGAACTATAACATTCTGTCATATTGATGGCACAAATTATACAGAGTATTAAAGTTTGCAGGAGACAATACCAGTCATGTTTTACTGGAGATCTGAATTAGAACAAAGGATTTGCATACAATTCCTGAGAAATTCTCAAAAGCAGAGGTATTATTTCTATAGCAGTAATATTCTTTAGGGTTAGTGGGATTTTAACATATAGGAGAAGTCATGATGGGTAAAACAATCCCAAAGTCTTGGAAGTAAGCATTTTCTAGATCTGAAGAACATATTAGATTAGTAGTTCCTATTAAATACTTCTTAGGCAGTCACAACTGTTCTTGAGTTGCCATTAAGTTAGTGGGAGCTTTGCTTAGTTTGAAAGATTTTATCTTGAACTCAGAGTTTGACCTATGAAAAACTCTGGGCTTGGTCCTACTCTTTGGATGTCCATTAAATAAAATAATTTTAATCTATAACATGGTGGGACTGTATAGCCTCAGAGCTCTGTTTTTACATTTTGCTTGAGTTTTTGTTCTTAACTTCTTAAATCTTTAAATCAAGAATTGCTTCAGTCATTTGGATGGTGTATGATGAAAACTGTCAGGATTCAGAAGGCTATTGACAGAAGCAGATGAAGGAAACATCGAGAAATCATTCTTAATTTTCCAACACCAAATATCAGAGTTGGATGAAAAGTTCCCTTCTTATTGCCCATAAGTAGTTTCTGTAATTGGCAAAATTGCCTGTTATTGTTTGAGTGTGTTTGGATCTCCTGTGGTAGGTTTTATGTGTTTGAGAATTGACTGGAAAGAAAAGCAGTGGTTTCCCAAGTCACTGTTCCATTCACCCAGACTGAGCTGGAGGTATGAGATTAACAGGGTCTGACATGAATGGAGCTCCTTCTCTCTCAGGCCTATTGGAAAACAAAACACATACCAGCATACATTTGAGGAACTGTGAGTTGACTTTGGAGAGCACTGGTATTTTTACACGATAACAGTCTATTGGATTCCCTCATAAGTCTTTCAGTTCTTCATTACATAAGGACTTTTCCTGAACTGCAGCAGAGAGCAGCATGTATGTAATCGCTGTTTCACACTAATGCATCACATGTGCTTTGGATTTCAAACATCAATATTTGTAGGAACATACAGTAGGGCTCTTTCTATGAGCAGCGACTGGATTCTCACACTTACCACCCTTCACGGACTCTTCATAATTCACTGAGCATGGGCTTTGCTTTTCTTTATTTAAATTTTGTACTTGAAAGTGCCCCTTTATATTTAAGTACCATGGAACCCTTCAGTAATAATCCTTAGAATTACAACATTACATTTTCAAGAAGAGGCTTTCTTATAACTGGACACTGCTGTAAAATCTTTATTTCTCTCCTAAGATAATTGTTTTGATAGATCTGACCAGCCAGGTTTTCATCAGATGGGAATCTGCACCAATTTCAATAGTAAATTGATTTACAGCAGCCAAAGGGTTAGTCTAATCTGCTTCCTATTATACCTGGAGACAGAGAAATATGTAGCAATATTTTTAGAAATATCCCTTTGTTATCTGGTTTATTTGTTTGGAATAGTTCTTGTTGAATGATTCTGTAATATTACAGAGGAAAGTAATAACCAACTACTGTCTCATAGATTACAGGAGATCAAGGCACAGAAAGAATTCTCAGATCTTGACTGAGTCCACAATTTAATGTTAAGTGTGAAGGCTGCTGGTACCTGGTGGGCCAACACAGATATCTCAGAACGGCAATCCAAGCAACCAGTGCTAGGAGCGGGAAACCACACAGAGTAACCAATCGGAAGTGTTAAGCACAGCGCTCCCTCTGAAACAGAGGTTTGTATTCTAGACAGCAACCAAGTTCTTCTGTCCATCCATCCATCCATCCATCCATCCATCCATCCATCCATCCATCCATCCATGCCATGAATCAGCTCCTGAATATAGGCACCTACAAGTCTTTTTGCAGAGAACTGGAAGCAAAGTCCATCGTCCTGCAAGCAAAGCAGGACACACCACTTATGTGAGAACAGAATAGCTGGTAATTTCCCCCAGAAAGGAGGAGAGCTGAATTTGGTGCCTCCCCACAGCCTGCTGCAGCCTAAGGCAGTTCAGCACATCAGTTAATAATGAGGCTACATACAACTGTGAGGGGGGACTCACTTTTGACCCCTGAAGAAACTTTCCAATTGCATTCAGACTTCACCAAACATCTAAATGTGATCAATTAAGTTATAAAAGGACTACATTCTTCTTTTAGTAACACCATGGCAAAACTAATCATATTAGTACAATTGCACAACAGATGTTAGCCTTGTATGTCTCAATTATTTCACCTGCCTGGGTTGAAATCCAAAGATCTCAACAGAAGAAAGTGTCCTGTTTCTAAATATGCTGCTTGCATTTATCCACAATTAATCTGTAAAGAAATACTAAAAACCTAGAAAGTAGCATTCTGAGAGAGAATTGCACTCATTTTCTTTTGCATGCTCACAATGAAATGCTTCTGAGTGCTCATAACAGCAGACGGCTTCTGTTAGCTGCCTTTCGCCTGCTGAGTTAAACAGAAAGAAAAATGTTAATGGTCAGAGCTTGTCAGCAGTACATTGCTATTCACGTTTAGTCACACTTCACTATTGTTTTGTGTAGTTGTTAGGTTACAGATATTTTTAGGGTCAAAAGGGGAGTGGATTCATCCCTTTGGAAACCTTATTAAAGTTTCAGCTCATGTAAGTCCTGCAATACCCACAAAAATCAGTTTACTGACTTCTGAAATTTCAATCAACAGGAAATGTGAGAAATGCTTATAACTTCTGCATAATCTGCATGTACTGCTTTCTACTCCTGTGATAAATCTATGCTTCCACTGTAGCATAAGAATATGTTTTTACTTTGCTAACTTTTTCATCAAGAGATCTCAAATTGCCATAGCTCAAATGCTGACTAATATGAAGGAAAAGATTACAAATGGACAGACACAAATGAGCAAAGCTCAGTCACAGGGTTAAATATATCTGAGTTTAATTCCATCCCTTCAGTGACAATGGATGATTCACTTGGTTTTCCTGTGCCTGGATGTAAAATGAAGTGAATACAGCTTTCCTCTGTGTGTCTTGTGTATTTGTACTGCAGGAACTTGGAAGCAGAAACAACCACTTGCTATGTCTTCAGAAAATAAGTTGGTAGAACTGGGTGCATTTTCTGATTTTTTATTTATGTGGCACATATAGTGATGATTCAGAACTAAGTGAATGCCATTCTGTAAGTCTAACTCACAATCCTCTACTCTGTATGTGAGGGCAAAATCTGCTTTCTTCTGTAAATCCAGTTTTTACTGGCATCTCTACTAAAGGACTTTCCTTCTTACTCTGTTGAGTTTCAAATATGGCATGGGTGGGCTGAAGGCAGTTAATAATTTTACCGAATTTGAAGTTATTTGAACAAGCTGTTTCAAAGTTGCAATACTTGTTGAGGGAGAGAAAAGGGTATTTTATGAAATTTCTTCAGTGCTTCTTTCCCCCCCTACTTTTCCCTGGCCTACCAATCAAACAGACTGAGCTAAGATGTTAGAGCTCTATGTAAAATCTGGTAAACTCTACTACATGGCCTCTAACAGGCTATTGAACCAAAAAGAGTCCTCAGGTTGTTGGAAAGCATGTTTGGAAAGTGACTGAGCTATGAATTTTGGAATAGCACACCAGTCTCCAGCATATTCCTTGGGGAAGCAACCTAATCTGATGTTTCCTCGCAGTCCAGTAAGGAGCTAGTTCAGCCACAGAGGTTACAGAGAGCACAGTCAGGGGCAGAGCAGAGAGTATACAGTGACAGGGATGGTGAGGATGACCTCTCTAAGGCACACAGAGGTTCAATAAGCAAAAGGGATCTTTACTTAAATTTACTTTCCATTCCTTACTGGGAAAAAATATATATATTTAGTATTGTCAAATCCCCAAATCAGAAATCAAACCGCACAAAATCATGAAAGTGGCTTTTCATGACAACCAAAAGAACTACAGTGCTTTTGAGCACAAGTTTGGCACTTACTTTCTTTGCATCTTGGTCTTCTGAAAATAATGGGTTTTTTCCTGCAAGAGTCACAAAAACCACTGAGATCTGTAAGTCTTGTGTTAGATGTACTTTTGTTGTTCTTTTTTTATGGCTCAGTATGAAATGCAGCAGTCAATGGCATTCACCTGAAATTGCAGTCTGCTTTTGAAGGCACATTATGTTACTATCACTGCCACTTTGAAACAAAAAAGCTTTTAAAGGTTAAATTGCTCCTGATGGTAGGCAGGTATAGAACAGAGGAAGCCATCATCCGGGTTTCTCTTGCCATAATTAGGAGATGTGAGGTGTGCATGATGTAAGAGTGTCGCAGTGGACTTGGATGGTGAAACACCACGACCTTCCCAATAGCGCCTCTAAGGAGGCCTCTGGGTGCAGCCAGCACACTGCACACACACGGACACACACACCGGATAGCTGGTGAAACAGTCCAACGAGGAATGAGCAGGAGAGGCCTTCGCGTGGGGTTCTACAGGAGAGATTTTAATGGTGTCCATACTCGAGCCAGGTCTCAGACAAATCTGAGCAGCATGATGGGAGAAACTCTGAGGGTGTATCAGGTAACAAGGGGTGTAGTGGCCAACGGAGCCATCCAGGGAGGCAGAACTGGGGTACATTAACATAACAGAACAGAGCATTCTGGGGGAAGCTGAAAAGAACCTAGGCGTTCCTTGTCCACCAGGCCCACTGGCCTCCACCTAAGAGCCTAGCTCCAGTAGAGGTTCTGTGTCTTTTATATGGCAAGAAAGGGAAATGAGGACAGAATTTTAGATCCAAACATTTATGTGCCTAAAGGTGGTATGAATGCAAGTCCTAAAAAGATGCTGTTTGCATAAGCCTGTGCTCCAAAGTGGCTGATATTAAGGGGATGGTAAAATGTAGCTTTTCCTATCTCAGAGTAACCAGTGTCTTAAATCAAAATTTTCATTTGTATCTGAATCAAAAGCATTCCAATATATGGGAAATAACTTTAGTATCAGCACCAGTTGTTTGCTATTGAATCGTTCTTTCAACTTCACAAAATCATTAAGTTGTAGGGGATGAGATATTCTAATTAATGGTCTGGTTTTGAAAATTACCCATCAAATGTGGAATTAATGAGCTGGTACTTAATTTAGCTGCATTAATCTTAACTATAAGCTTAACAAAAGCCCATTTAATAAAGAGTGTGTGAGAACAGAAGCAGGGTGCCTCCATCTCCAGATGACTGTGTACAAAGCCTCTGCACAGCACTGGGTATAGTGCGCTGCTTGGCACTGCTGCAGGTTTACCCTGGCCATCACACTCTCTGGCCTCTATTCTGCACCTCCTGCCCATAAGCCATTTCATAAGCTTCATGAAAAGGGCTTAAGTTTTCCTGTCAGCCTAAGGGTGAGTGAGCCATTGTGGGAATGATCAGATTCCTCTCCACTCTTTCTGGGGAAGATGTGGGCCCAGTGATTTAGTGCAGGGTGACCTAGACAGAAAACACTGCATTTGAATTTTAGAAAGAAACATAGGAAGGACATTTTTCTTGAGAAAACCTTTGACTGGAAAGAGTTGTTTCAAACTTTCTGTTTGCTGCCCAAATATAGTCACAGGAATGGCAAGTAGGATAAGGGAAGTTTATTGTTTCTGCTCTTCTGAATTACTGCCGAATGAAACCTTCATCAAAACACCTGGAGCTGATCAGCCAATAAGAATTCCAGTTTTTAACATAGATATTTCAAATTCTGGTTTTGCTATGCAAATGAAACATTCCAAAATAGTCTATCAAAAAACCCATACCAAGGACTTGTGACACCCCAGTTCACATCACTGATGTGGTTTTCCTAGAGCAGAAACTTCAGTGTCATTTTCCTTTATGCATCGACTGCCCCATTACAGGCCATTGCCTGTGCTAAAGGCTGCTTTTGCAGTTTGATCAGAAAATCCAGCCTGGACCTGAATTTCCTGCTTGAAGTTTCACCTCAACCACTGCACTGTGTGAGAGCGAATCAGTAACACCCAACACAACATTTTTAGCTGGAAAAGAAAGTAAATGTGTTGATGAGCTCAGTGTGACTAGTTCTTGTGTTGATTTGTTCAATACTATTGTGTCTCTTTTTCCACTCCTTTACAGTTTCAAAAGAATGATTGGAAGTCTTAAGCACCTGCCTTAGATCAAAAGGCTTAAGAAGCTCAAAATATTAATCTTATCAAAGTTAAAACAAAACACTCACAAGAGGGAGAGATTTCTGTTTAATCTGTTGATAAAAAAGATTTTAACAATTTCTAGAAGAGAATATAATTCCCTAATGCAATAATTTGCCAAAAGTGTGCTGGATTCTCTGTCACTGACAAGTATTTGAAAAGACACCTATCATAACTTTAAAGTAACACTACAGATTAACCACGTACTCTAACGTTTTTGCAGAAATAACTGTGTTGTCTTTTATAAATGATCATGGTAGTCCCATATGATTTTAAAGTTTTCCTGTCTTTGAACCAAAATATGCTTCACATAATTCAAGATTATATATCCTGCAGGACTCTTCCTTCATATTTACCACATATCCTGGAACTTCCCTTAGAATTGCTGTTCAAGAGATTAATTCTTTGAGATTATTTCTGCCTAAAATTTTTTTCCTGCCAGTTATACATACACTGAGGGTGTCATGTGAGGGTGCATAATGTACCTTGGTACAGCTCCAGGTGCAGGGGATTCCAGATCTGCTGCTGTTTTGGATGTCATTGGCCTTGAATCACTTAAGGAACAGAAAACTTAAAGATAGAATTCCTTCCACTATTAATATAACAGGTTGCTTGATAAATATGGAGCCCCAGGCAGAATTTGCATTTAATGGCTCCAAAATTCAGGTGTGCTATGAAGAGGGCTTGGTGTTCATTTCCTTAGGGGTCTTACCTCTCTTTTTGTTGTATTTTTATGTGCTCACTGGAACCTCTGATGTCTGAGTGAGGTGGGTTTACTGAGCACCTGGAAACTGGTTTATGATTTCTGATGCCTTGTATCCTTGTTAATTGACAGTCCATGGCCTTCAGCCCTTCTGGTACCATGTAGTTCTGCCAAGCCACATTAGCTCAGCCTCACATCTCCCGGCCTGTGCCTCCCCTGGGGCACAGAGCGACCTGTTCAGCTCCCAGCACTGACAGATGAAGGTAAACATTTTGGGATAAGCAAATCTTATACTCTTTATTTGCACACCTAGGAAAAAATCAAAGTCAGCCATTCATCTCTCCTGTTTGATAAACACAGGAGCTGACCAGGCTGCGCTGCATGTGGTTCTCCTGGGGATTGTTTTCATAAGACTTCATGTGAGGATTTTTGTTGCTGTTTTTGAAAACATTTTGAGGTTGGATTGCAAATGTGATGTCCTCATTTACAGCCTTTCCTGAACCATAAATCAAGGCATATGTAATTAAATGAAACAGATAGTCAAAACCTTGACTAAGCTGTTTATTGAGCCTGGAAGGGAAAGACATGCTGTGGTTTTACAAAAATCAAATATAAAGATCCACTTATAAAATGTAGTTGTCAGGGTTCATGCAGTGATGCATGATAACAGCTAGCATTGTATACTGTGTACTGAACAAACCCATTTGCTAAGGCAAAAAACTGGGCTGGAGGACATTATTCAGTAAGAAATGAGAGCTGCGTAACTTGACTTGCTTAGGTCTGTGAATTATTTGTTTGGGGTATTTTTTTTCATGGCAAAGCCAAAATTTGTTTTGCCTACCCCCACCTCCAACATTTTTCTGATATTAGTTATAAAAGGTGGAGATTTTTTTAGAATCAAATTATGTGTCTCACCTTCTAAGCTTCTTTAAACTTGACTTTTATGAAATAAAATTAGCTTTCAAGAAGAGTGCTGTTTCTAGTTGAAAAAAGATTTGCGTGGGAGAAGAAAATGTCAATCTTCTTGCTGTAAGAATTTTTGCAATAGATATTTGTGAATTGTTTTCACCATATATTTATATACATACATAGATATATGTATACATGTTTGTTATATTTTTAATACAACTATTGATGCAAATAAAGAGGGCTTCCTGAGCTCATTCTTCTTGAAATGTTTTTTAACCAATCCAGCTTCATCTAGTCTAAATTGTGTTCTTTGCGAGTACTTACAATCCTATTTTGCAAATATACCATGAGCAAATTTCTTAAAATCGTGGCAGTGCATTCCAGGATGGGCATCTTTCCCTTTCCTTTTTCTACTTCTGTTCTTGGACCATGCACACCTCATTATCGTTTGTTGGAATCTGCATGTAAACATTAGCATTAAGTCACTACCCTTTTCTTCACCACTGCCTTCTATTTGCTGCTTCTTGCCTGGCATATGAAAAATGACCATTCATAGCAGCTGATGGATTCTGGATTGCCCCTGCTGTGGACATCTCCCCATGTCTTGGCCATCTGTGCTTGTCAGCTTCCAACATTCAACAAGTCAAAGTAACCCTCATGTCACGTGCTGTGCTCTTCTGTGTATCTCAGGAAATCCACATTTTCATAGCTGCTGGTACCCCTGAGCCCCTTTTTTCTAAAGCTGTTCAAGCCTCTCTGTAGCTATGGATCTTCAGATCTCTTTAAGATTGTGGAGAAGTTTTGAGTAGCTGCAACTTTTACTAAGGTGAACAGTCCAAAATCCTATATGGATTTGGGGTTGTTTAATAGGTTAGTTGGCTCAGTTGTGAGAATTTCCAAACGCAGGATAGAATCTGAAGTGGTACCACCTCTCAAGGTCCGGGAGCTGATCTCTCAAGACTAGCTTTTCCAGAAATCACTGCAGAGATGTAATTGGTGCTGAGGGTAGAAAGATGGGAAGTGTGCACACAATGATTCCTCTTTCAAAGAGATGGCAGCAATGAAAGCAAACTCTTACTTGGTGTCCCTGGGAATGCCAGGAATCATCAGTTGCCACTATCAATGAACTCAAGGTATGTTTGGAGAGGTTATGTTTTATCATCAGTTCCTTCCACAGCAGTGATGTCTAGATAGAGGATGATGAATGGAAGTTGTCATGATAAAGATTGTGTGGGAGTGTGTGGGAGAGGTGGGAACTTAGCTTGGAAGCGGCAAGTGAGTTGGAATGACAAACTGTTCATGACATTTTCCACTGGCATTCATGCTATTTCAATCTGATTTTTAAATTTGGAAGGGGTTTTAAAACACGTTTTTAAAAAGAGACAGTTCTTAAACCCTCCTCTTAATAATCAATAGGATTTTATAAACTTTTTCTGATTACTAATGAATGTTACCAGTTCTCTCTCTCCAGAACTCCAGCCTGAAAACTATATAAGAATCATAAAGTTAAAATTTCACGCACAAAATACGTCTAGTAGGTAGGAACCAGAATTATGCACGAGTTAAAACTTGGGGCAGAGGTGTTTCGTAAGTACTGATTAAAGATTAGATACTGTCAGAAATTTTTGTTTCTGAGTGCAGCAAAGATTCCCTCTAAGATGAAAGTTTTGCAGTGGTTCTATCCTACTGATCTGTTGGTCTGTGATTAACTAGGATCTAGGAGGCTACATGCTTCCTGAAAGAATGCACTATTTATCTGTGCATACAAACAGAATTCTAGGCCAGATAATAACTGATGTTTAAAATACAGATATTAATGGGTTTGATTAAAGGTTTTGTTATTAAGTTTAATTTGTACGAGTTTCAGGCCAAATAATGAGATACTTAGATTAACAGAACTCGTGTGTCTTTATGGGAATTATACAAGCTGATTATTTCTCAGAAATGAAGGAAGTTAATTTTTATTCCCCCAATGATGCAATTGTATACAAGAAGGAAATTGCATATACACAATTTTTTCACATACAAGTGACAAAAATGAATATAAAATCTGAGTGCTACACAGAAGACTGGCTTGAGGCTTTTTCTTCCAATTCCAGAAAAGTATATTGAAATATATTTTGAGTTCACCTTACTAAAGAGAAAAGTATGCTTGTGAGTCGGGAGCACTACTTGCTCAAAAGCTCAAGGCTTTGCTAGGACAAAATATCCTCTCAAGCTGTGCAGGGAAAGTTAAAACACCAGGAAGCCCCCAAGCCCTGTACTTCATGAGGTACCAGATATCAGACCCTGCACCTCACAGATCTCCGTGTACGTCTGGCCAGGAGTGAATTGTTTCGCTTCACGCATTTGCGATGTGTGTGTAGCACCACAAAGTGCCAGAGGCTTTAATGCTCTTGCTGTGATGACAGGTAGGCAAAAGGGCAGCATTCACTGAGGCCATGCCTCAGGGGGAGCTGAAAATCCAGCTAAGACTGAAATACTTGGAACTAAGCATATGTTGATGTGTTTTGCTGAACAGAGTAATACATATAAATGTTCTGTGAAACTTGAGCCTCTGTTCCAGGCTGAAAATGGCAATAATTTTTAAAAATATACCAGAAAGATGGCTTCAAAGAGTTGTGAATGGCTAGTGATTTTTTACTCATGAACAGCATCTTAACAATGGAGGTAACTGCTAAGAAACTGTGTGCAGCCTGCTCAGCTTTTCTGTTTTAGCTCACAGGAGAGGAGGTGTCAGGCTGCCCACAGCCGTAAGTGCATCATTATACTTCACCAGCTGTTTGGGTGTAGTGTCCCTGAAGCAGGTTCTTGGACTTCACTGGACTCATTCCAGATCTACACTGAGATAGCAATCAGGCTGTACAGGCCACTAATTAGTAATTTCATGTTGGGTCTGTCCTTTTTGTTTCATAATTCTGCCCTAAGAACTAAGCCAAAATGCTATTAGAAAAATATGTGATCAACCAAATTTGTTTTTTATTAATTTTGTGTATGTGGGGGTTTCTGTAATTTACCATTTTGTAGGTAGTAAGCAGCAGGAAGCACATGGAATTCTGGCACCACGTTCACATCCAGGAAGGGAAATGCCATAAATGGAGGGAGGAGGTCAGGAAGGGTGGGGAGAGAAGCAAACCACATTCTGAACATCCACTGCCCAGAGGCCATGCAGTAAAGTGGTCCAAATAATATTTGTTTGTTTGAAATATCTTAATTTGGCTGGAAGTATGGAGCCCTTAAGGTAATTTTGGAAAGTTACACTTTCAAAAGTGAAAAGTAAGATTTTTCTTTTCAGTTAAATCCAAACTGTTTGAAATGTCTTTTTTTCCCCCCTCTATATCTATTTCAGATTAAACATATTGCTGAATTTAATTTAAATTGCCAATTTTATTCTATGAACAGAAGTGTCTTCAGATACGTATTGCTAGTAGTTAATAGGATACCTGACCTAAAATTTTCTTTTGATTCCAATTCATCACAGATCAGAGCATAACATCTTTGGACCTTCCTGACCTCTAAAAGAAAACCATTAGATGAACTCTAGATTTGTGATGTAGCTCTATTTTCCTCTGCAGAGCCTAAACGTTTTCACTGATAGCTATTATCCTTAGCTGGCAGTAAGTAGCTTACTTATTGACCCCTTTAAGATCAGTGGTAGGGCCTTTAAGTGGGTCCACGTTGTACCAATACATAGCAAGAAGCCCAAGTGCAATGTGTTTTCATCTCTTTTTCCCTTACTCTGGAAGAGGAAACTTACTGTGCGTTGTTGATTCAGCTGGAGCGCCTGGGTGGCCCATGTGCAGTTGGTCACAGGTAGATGTATTGCAGCAGTGCAGACAAAATCCTGGATTATTGTGGTATGAATGGTTCCAGGAAAAAAGGTATATCCTACCAGCCAGCACATGATATATAGGAAGTATTCTTGGTCATTGGTACTACTTTGATGCCCAGAAATGGGAGAGGACACGACGAGGATGCAAAGTGTCAATACTTCAACAAAGAGGAATGTCTCTCCAGCTATTTTCCAAGTCTTTTTCTGTTTTGTTTCTATCCTGGCTGATCTCTCTGCATTTTATCCAAGAATTGATTTTTACCAGCTGATGATATGACAATTTAATAGCATCAAGTGTACTACATATGAGCATAGTATCAGGGTAGAACTGTTACTGTTCTTAATACGCTTCCAACAAAATCCACTGACCCAACTTCATGAATAAAATATATCCAAATGGGGGATAAAATCAACACCTGTCAAGGTACATTATACACTTTGCTTTTCTTGTACCTAACCTACTCCATCTTACCAAAGAATCCCTCATCACTATTGGACTTAATCTTTTCATCACAGTGCTATGTAAAAAGACTTGCTAAACTGAGGTCCTCCGACTCTTTCAAAATGTGTCTGAGCTGGCTGTGTCAAGAACCATGTGCAGCACTATAAATTGCAAACTTTCTACCTGACAAGATTTCTGAAAGCAGTTTCCAGGGTCTACCAAAATACTTGTGGGCGAGTAACACCCTGTCCTTCAGTTTATCAGTGGAAGCATCGATTCACATGATATTATTTTTCTTTCAGCATATCTAAAATGAACAGATACCACTTCTATAGACACTCAGGCATCCCCAAGGGTATAGAATGATACATTTATGTGGATCTCTGTGTTCACACAGTATTCTGTATATTATCATATATATTTAGTCTGAGTGCCATTCTTCAGGGCTTAGCTTCTAGCATTTTCCTGCAAGGTAAGGAGAGGGATTCCTTATCCATACAGCATATCATTTTAGGAAGTCCAGGATGCAGGTGGGCTGTGGCATCACACTGCAAGCTCACTGTCTGATACTGAAGGTAAATTTTAAAACATTCTTTAAAGGAGTGGCAAGTTATTTTGTTTTCCAGTTCCCACAAGAGATTTTCCCACTCTGTTTATTTCTCTAGATGAAGAATAAGAAATCCAACTAAAACTACTGCATCAGAGAAACAGAAGAGAAAGGACCCCACACAGAACTTTGACACTAGAAGCATTTCCTTTCATCTATATACCTTGTTGCTTTTGTGGATCGAATGCAATGCACCAAGAAGGAGGTCCCTGCAAGCCCTTGCTGTGTCACCCTCTTTCTGGTTCCCTACATTGACAGGGGTGGTAGTAGCTCACAGCTGTAAGGGCAAAGCAAAGATCATTTGGCCAAATATGTGGCCTTTCAGTTGAAGAGTGCTGATCTGGAGAGCTGTGCTGCAATAGTAGTGGTGATCTCTGAGCTGCCTCTGTGTAGTAGCTGGTTACATAACCTCCCTTCCTATATAACCATGAAAAGTTTGTATTTGTGACATATTTATATTTTCTTGGCATCTTTCCACAAAGCACAAGTCTTTGCCTACAGAAACATGGTCATGGTTTGCATGGTCAGGAAAACACCTGCAGAACCTGATCTTACTGTGTGGCGGTCTCATTGTGAAGATGTTCCATCCTTTTGAGGCAATGAGCACCTCTAGGTTGATATTTGAAAGCTACTATCTAGCATATCAGGTGCTTGGATGTTATGGGATTCACTTGTAGGGTTGAGCACTTAGACAAAACCTCTACTTTTTCTTACTCCATTATCTCACTGTATGTATTTGTCTGCTGAAAGAGTAGGGAGTTAATATTCAACAGAAATCAGTGCTTAATTGCAGCCTGTGGATACTACCAGTCTAAATAGTCTTGAACAACAGAACAATGCAGCTGTCAAAGGAAATAACTGATGTACTTCATTCAGAAAATGCTCCTTAGTACCTACCAAGCCAGGAATCCCAACCTGCTCTCTCTGCCTTAGCCGGTAAAACAGCTCCCTCTACTGCAGCCACATCAGAAGTCTCATTTGTAACAACCTGTGGTTCTTCGCCAACAGTATATTTATGAGCTATTTTCAAAGAGCAAAATAGTTGTTTTCAAGGCCCCCTGAGATGTTGAACAGTACAGCTGAACAGATTTTGTTTTACACTTGCACCATATACCAGTTGTTGACAGGGATCATTCTCTTACAAGAGAAAATCTCCATATCTCAATGCTTTGATGACAATAGTTGCCAAAAAGCAGACAAATGTTTTCATCTACACACTGGAGATATATCTAAACTTTGTTTTTAAATGTGGGTAAAAGTATGTGAGATAAGGAATTTGAAATCTGAAACCTGTTTGAAATGGAAAGGAAAGAATTATGAATAAAATTTGGCCTTGCATTCCAGAGAACAGAAATTCAATTTCTGACCATTGGCTTGTTGCTTCATGTCTCTGGGATGCATTTAGTATTCCCTTGAAAAACAGGGGTAGTTTGAGAATGATTCCTAATGATTGTAGAAGGCTCAGAAGCATTAGTGAATATGATTTTGAAGAACATCTGGCCCACAACAACCTAATCTTGTGCCTCAGTGGTAAAATATTGATGACAATTACTGATTACTGCATTAAAAACTCAAAGTCTACTGTTGCTTTAATTCAATTGGATTTTCAAGAGCATTCACTGAAAAAATAAGCACATAAGAATTTACACTTTACCTAAGGAGCATGCTAATTCTCTGCAATATAAAAATAGACATAAGTTTTCAAACTGTCTTTAAGCTATAATGTGACTCTCCTTGGTCTAATTGTTTTTCGCTTCCTGATCTTATCTGAAATACTTTGTTGAAATTACACAAGCAGTGGGATCTGGAACACAGAGATATATATAACCATATCGTGGCAGATAAATGCATTGAAATGTTTTGAGACAGTTCAACAAAATGAAATAGTTTGTACTTTTTGCAAAACAAACTCAAAAAGATGATTTTTAAAGATTTTCCAAAATACTGGTATGGAGTAGACCTTCCCTTTAACTTCTTGGCTGGGTCTCAAGCAAGCAGAGAAGGCAGATTATTCTCTTCCTGCTGCCCTACCACAGCTGAGACCAGTTCGATTTGTGATAGGCTTAGACTTGTGCAGACTGGCAGCTGACCCAGGGGAACCTTCGTCTGCGGATGTGCTGGAAGGTGTTGAGAGAGCAGAGCCTTTGAAAAGAAGGGATGGAAAGCATTAGATGAAATTCTGGTACTTCAATTGTTTGTGGGGTGGGAGAGGTTCATGACAGAGACTGATAAAAGAGAAATAAACAAAAACCATGTGGCTGCCTTGATACGTCTCTTTCCATCAACAGAGGTTCTGTGGGGATGCAGAACTAAGCATGATGCCAGCTCCTCGTCAGTTCTGGAAGGGGCTGGAAACAGATGTGTGTCTGTGAGTTGGGACACCTTGTGTTTCCTTGCTTTTTAGTCTGTCCAGATGAAAAGTGTTGCATTTTGGGCCTCATTAACAAATAATTCCAAATTGGTTTTGCAGGAAATGGCCCCTCAAATGCAGAGTGTAGAGGCAGAAAGAATATAAGGAGGGAACCTATACAGGTTCCTCTTCCATCCTGGCAACCCGTTATTAGATATCTCTTTCCATACACAAATTCTGAGGAAGAAATTGGATGCAGCAGCAGCCCCCCCTCAAGCAGGGTCACTGGGCCCAGGCAGAATAGACCCTGAATGAGGAGAAAAATCTAGAGATTTCACCAAGGATTCTTAGACAGAGCAAGACCTGTACAGTGTTATGTGAGTGTGTGAGGGGAAAAACAGAAAAGGTGGTTGCAACCCCAGCAACTGGAAAGACCAGATGTGACTGTCAGTGCTGAGCAGGAATGGGAAAACAAGAAAAAGGCTGTTGTTAAAGAATTAGATTTGACATAGATTTAAGTGTACAGTGAATATTTATATGTGCATTTACAGACCATTTATTGCAATGTGACAATGCTCTCAAACTTGAACTATGGGCTCCTAATGTAATACAGATAATATTTAAGTGAGAAAAAGTTATGTTAGATTGATATTGGAGAGGGAGGAGGAATGAAGTGATGTTTATGTGAGTCTTGCACTTCTTGTGCTACTGGTTTTGACACGAAGAGTGGCCAATGAAGCCTTATTTTCTGCTTCAATGCAAGGGACAGATTTGCTGTTGGACTTGCAGAAGGTCGTACAGTGATGTTAGTGATTCATAGTAGCAGGACAGTGGTCTCCTGAGAGCAGCCATGAAATCTGAATTTGCTAACTGGAAATAATGATATTGTGGTGGAAGGCTCTCATTTGTTGCCAAAGACTCTTAGTGGAAGCTTGTTCCAAACCATTTTTACCACAGCTGTCTCTTTTCCTTTTACTCACCATGATCCTTTCCTGGCACATAAAGATGAGAAGGATCATGCAATTTGCCACTTTTCTTGTCCAAACAACAAAAATTTTGGAAATTCTGACTTTACCCAGGAGAGGCTTTGGAAGAAACAAATTAGCTCTGTTCACCTCAGTAGTGATTAAATGTCAGTAAAACTTTTATTTATGTGAAATGGAACTTACTGACAGTTAGACCCATATTTAAACCTCTCCAACCTCTGCTGGAGTACATGAGAATTGAACTGGGGCTCCTTGTTCCTGCAGAGGCTGGGAGGTTGCAGAGACATTGTTTGTGATAGACCATGGGGACAGAAAACAATTAGGGACCTGGAGAGCAGTGTAGCACAGGCTTCTCTTCTGTGTAGCTTTTACAAGATATTTTACCATTTTATGAGATTTACTTAAGCAGAATCAAATCCATGGTGCAAAACCTTCAAATGTTTTGAAATGGGAACTGCTCACATGTCCCATTTCATTTGTTTTGATCATCGTTGAAACCTAGCAAGAGGTTACTGCCTCTGAAGTTCAAAGTGATTCAGAACAGAACTCGATAAACATTCCAAATGTTAAAAACAACCTCCTTTTTTTTTTCTCTGGTGCTTAATAATGCTTGCCATGGAAATGTCTGCAAGCCTCACTCTGACATCTTTATGACAGTCAAGTTCTTCTAAAAAATCTCTTACTACCTCATATCTCCTTTAGCAATCATATGGACTTTGAGAGATTTATTTCTGTTGTAGTTTGGGGTTGGGGGGGTATTTTTTGTGTTTGTTTTTTTGGGTCTTCTGATTTCTTTTTCCCGTGAAAAATAAGAGAATAAAAAAATGTGGGTATTTCCTTTTATTTACTGGAATGAAAAAGTGCAATCTATAAAGTTGCTGGTCAAAATAAAAAATAAATAGGTTGAATTTCTTGAAATGTTGTTTCAGTAGTATGAAAACATTGCTTCACTTTGATCTTTTAAAATGCCTGCGCTTAGTACACAGAAATAAAATTTTTGAAACAAAATTTCACATTGAGAAGAAAAACAAAATTAGAAAAACAGTCACACTCGCACATATTTTGAGGTTTTGCCCCTTCAAGCGCTGTTGTGTGCCAGCAAAGTTAACTTCATGAAGAAAGTAAGAACAACCTTTAGAACATGATACCTGTGTATCATGTTCTAAAGCTTATTCTCTTTGTATTTCCTCCATTCAGTGCTATGATGCTATTAGCATTTTTGGTTTCTTGCTTAAGATGTCTTTCATTTTTTCTTTATGTGTTTATGAGACAAATAAGGTTTCTTTCTCCTGAGGAATCACACAAAATCTCTCCTTCATTATTTCATTGTGGGGTCCGCAATCATCACAGATTCTACAGATTGTGCTTTTTGATAGGTATGGTTTGTCTGCATATAGTCCAGTGACTGCTTTGGTTTCCAACACATTTCTCTTGCCTTGACACCCTGTAAAGATGGGTTATGTGTCTTCTTGTCCTCACAAGCCAAAACTGGTTCTGATCTATTGACTTGGACATCTTGCTCAGGGTCTGCTTTTTTCCAATGCTCAGATTTCTGAAAACAATACAAAGGAAGAGGAGGAGTATTATTTTTAAATGGATCAGCCCTCCTTGTGTATTTAAACCATTTTACATGTCACTCACAATGTAATGTTCAAGTATATATACACAGAGGTGTAGGGCCAGTTAGTAAATACTAAAGCGATTAATAGCTCTTTTAAAAATTTATCTAGACATCCGCAGCAGGTGGTTCCATCACTGAACTCACAATATGTAAAAGGGGTTGTGCGTGCCTCTGAAGCAAATAAAAAAGATGTCAAAACAAAAGGATCATTAAAGAGAGGTTAGTTCAAGTTGGAAGTTTGAGTTTGTTCTTATAAAATCAAAAGTAAAGCAAAGATCTTTGAAGGTGTAAACTGGATTATATACAGGATGTGTGCTGTAATGGGGCAGCACTGGCAAACTGTTCTCTTATCCTTTGCCCTCTTATGATCTGTCATTATGAGACATTAGCTGTATCACATGTAACTGTATTGGGAAAATAAAGTCTCTCCACACTTCTGTTTCACCAATAAAAGATTCTGGATTAGCCGGTGTGTGGGGGACTGTAAAAGCTGGCTTCAGCAGTAGCGTGTGTGTGTCTTAGGACAAAGAACAAACTTGAATATGATCTTGTTCATCATGATCAGTAAACAATAGATTTGTTGTCAAGAAACTGCTTACCAGAACCTAAGCAGCACTGTAAATTTCAAGGCAATCTTTGGCCACATCAGCTTGACTTTTTCTAGGCTTTATGGGGTTAGGCTTCAAGCATGGAAACTCATACACTGAGTATGCAATGGGAGAACTTTCTTATTGTTCCTGGAACACAGCAGAAAAGCATGCTGAGAACTGGAAGAACAACTTAGCAATAAAAAAGGTGAATATGACAACCAGCTCCCAGGGTATGAGCTTTCAGGCAATACAAATGAATTCCTCACCACATCTGGTCTGCAAGTAGTGGGGGAACCTCTAAATAAGCACAGTTTGGTTAAGAATTCAACAGCTGGAATCTTCCAGCCATCAGAATCATGTCTGTGTTTTATCTTCAAAACGTGTAGTCTCACAAAACCTGAGCAGCAGAGCTCTCCTTAGAATATGGTATTAGATTTATTCCTGAAACTAGAAGTACAGCAATTACAAAAAAATAAAATGGCACCATCTGTTGCAGTCTCCAGGTTGTTTTGAACATTTCCTGTAGCATTCTGAACAAGGTCATGATGATGTTTGCTCCTGGGGTTCACTTAGACTCCATTCCAGCATGGAAGGCTGGCTTGGCACAGGCATGACATTTATATTTGAACCTGGAGTTACATCTCAGAATGCATCACTGGCAGAAATTGTTGGCTGCAGAAGCCAGAAGGGCTAAGCAAAAAGAACCTGGTATAAACAAGTGAAAAAACAGTATTACTGACCAGAATTACGTTTATGAGCTAGCAGGCTGGAAAAGCCTGACATTTCTCTGGGTATGTCTAAGTGGCATGTTTGCTGCAGATAACCCAAGATGCCACTGATTTGGCCAGAAAATGCCAGACTAGTATTTTCCTTGTATAAACTGTTCCTGAGCTTTTCCCCCAAAGTACTGGACATGCTTTTCATCAGTATAGGTTGGCATGACTTCTTTTTCCATCTGCTTGGAGGATGGAGTCAATATTTTAGTTTCTAAAAATAAGCAGCCCAGTACCACTGCCAAAAAGTTGGAAACTTTCACTCAACAATAGTATTTAGAGTTTCCATTTGCTTTGGCTTCCTCCTCTAGATGCCAGTGTTGTGGAAAGATACTACCTGCATGGACAGTACAGTTTTATGTGAATGAAAGCTTATCACGCCAATCCAGCCAGCCAGCAAAGTGTAGCACCCCAAGGAGCACAAGGTGCAGGAGTTTAAAGAGCAAAATGGGGTAGTAGGGGATGCTCTTAAGGCATCAAAAATTCAAGGTGGAAATTCCAAAGAGAAGCGGTTTCCCAGGGCAGCCCCTGTAGATCATCACAGATGCTTGCTCATTGCTTGTGCTTGCTTTTTTCAAAGGCTGCAGCTCTGGCAAGTGCATGGATTGGGATGATTGGTGGCATAATGAAAATTGCAGTTGTGAGCACTATCATCTGCCACCAACTGAACAGTAATTAATAAGGTCTGCCCTGAACAATTCCCCTGGCTTGTTGAATGCTGACATGTGCAACAAATTCTAGAGGGAAGAGACACTTGGTCTGGGGTCCCACCCATGCATTCTACCTCCTCCAACTCATCTGCTCACCCTATTGAGAAGCATTTTTTTTTCTTTCCTTTTTTCTTCCTTGTT
>VZRQ01003882.1:544006-612174 GCA_013397975.1 Machaerirhynchus nigripectus | reverse complement strand
TATATAAAAAAAGACTGCAAACTATTTTTCTCTTTGGTCTATGTTTCCAACAATGTCGTGGACTTCCTTGGTGTGGTATAGAGCTCCATTATGAATTCCCAGAAAATGGGATTTATTTTTTTATGTTGATGCTTTGCAGCCATAAGCATTCTGTGTTTTGCTGAAAATCACTGGTCGCTTTGCTCTGTAAGTGCAGCTCTCTTTTCTCAGTAATCACCTTCTCTGTATTTTGTTAATTAGTTTTCAAGTCTCATTTTACTATAGTTCTTCAAGAGATTATGTACCAGAAGTAAAGGAAAGTATTTATTTACTTTAATCTGAGGGATTCCTTGTACTACATCTGGGTCAAAACATTCAGAGAGACATATTTTTGTGGAAGTAGTGATCCATTAAATTGTCACATTTTCAAGGTAACTTCAAGTTATGACAGTGCCAGATCTACATGCAGTATAATTAATGCTCATCACACAGAGCGTTAAATCAGGCGGAGAACCCCCGAGCTTGGTGTGGTTATCATTTTCAGAAAACCTAAACTGATGTTCTCTACAACGGAACATGGTGTTCAAATTCTGAATTCTGCTATAGTATGTATATCTAGATTAATTTAATCACTTAATATCATCTAATGTCCCAAGTAGACAAATAATTTTATATCTCTAGAGATGTGGAACGCAGAACAACATTGTGTGTATTTTTCTCATACACTTCTGTGCTGCTTTTCTATACCCAAAGACAGCAACATTTGAGCCAGCTTCAGCAAGCAATAAAGCCATGGAAAAGTGTCACTTAGTTAAACTAAAGTTAAAAGTGAGTGTGAATGGAATTAAATTTACAAATGTTCCTCATCATGCTGCAGCCATTGTTTTCCATTGATTTTATCAGATGTATCAGGTGTAATTTTATCAGATGAGTCCCATGAAATCGCAGACAATGCATTATTTCATGGCTGCTTTGTAGGATTTGGAAACAGGTGCTGGTGACCCACTTCTGTGCAATACAAAACTGAACGAGAAGGAAGAGACTAGCCCCTTCTCCCCTCAGAAAATTTAGGCAGGAATTAACTGTCCTGAATTTGGCTACTTTGTGTAAAAGTGAGAAAGTACAGAATATCAGTGAGAAGGTGCAGAATATGCTTTATATGCATGCACACATACACGTGTGCGCATTTTCTTTTTTAGCAGTAGTGACTCATGACAACTGGAAACTTGGCACCTTCCCTTATTCCAGGTCTGGCACTGTGCCCACTCTGTACATAGAAGGAGTGAAAAGCTTTTCAATTTCTCCAATCCAATTCATTATGCAGAGGTTGCACAAGTTGCCACATGTGTGCTGTTAGGAAGTCTCAGTGCAAATGAAATAGACCTTGTCACAAAATATAGGCATTCAACACTGGTGATGCTGAGCTTTCCCACTTGGAGAATGATTAGCTGTCTTGAAGTTCATTTAAAAACTGATCAGAGCTGTGAAATGGGGCTGACTGCCTAATCCTGTTTATTCCCTCATGCCATTTGAAATTAATTGGAGGAAGATCAAAGGATGAAGATTGTTGAATGCTACAGGTAAGAAAGGCCTACTGCTCTGAGATTTGTGAATCCCCTTTTCAATAGAATAAATGGGAACTTCTTACAATTATTTTGGATTCTCGTCGTATGGATTCAGCGTAGCAAAAACCGTACCAGAACCTGAGGTTAAATAATATATGATTGGGCACTACTCAGAGCAGCCACCGGCTGTATAAAACATGAAAAACCCTTAGAAGTTCATTATTTCTCATGATATATAGAATAGTACAAATGGCTGGACTGGTTTTTTGTTTCTCTTTCTGATCTGGACAGTGCTGGACACTTGGAACTTTACTTGAGTCCCCTGAAGTGCTAATGGAATATAAGCAGGGCTGTAATCTCTGGTTTGAACTTATTCTTGACACTTAGAATAACTCACCTCTGAAGACTGTATTGCCATGAGAATAGGAAATGGTGAAATTGAAACCTCCACAAAAAAATGTTGCAATGTCACTTAGACCACTAACTGGCAATCTTTCTGTTGGCAACAGGAAGGGTTATGCTGACTGAAGTCACCTCATCACATGTCAGTTAAATGTTACTGGTTTTTTTCTTCATCTCTTTTGATTTTGGTCATTCTTAGAATCAAAGAAAGTGGAAGATAATTTTAGTATAAACTTAATAAGTATATGGAGCAGGGGTTTTTGTATTGGATGTATTTCCAATGCAAACATACATAAAATCAGATATGATGTTTCGTATATTAATTTTAGAAGGTAGGGACTGCACAGCACCCATTACAATGAAGTCGCAATGCTGGTGGAGACAATTTTCACAATGAAATCAAGTAATTTTTTGTGATAGCAGGCAGAATAATACATACAAGAGAGATTCCAGAAATCTTATCATATTAAGAAGATAAAAGTGCCTTATTTGATAATGCCATGAGACAGCAATATTCTACCTGCCTGCATTGCACCCAAATGGATGCAGACTCATCTTTCAAGTTCTGTTCTACTTGAAACAGCGACTGCTCAAATGGCTTCTGTGGCTCATCTTGGCAGCTTGAAAAGCTTGGTTCAAGGGGTCCCTTTTTTGTTAAGTGATTCTTTTCATGGATGTCTCTATGGCCCCTAGTTCCTGATGGAGTCTGGAACAGAAGTTGTGTGTTAATGTTCCACAGCACAAGCTGGGGTTTTCCAGCCCGGCCAGATGCTGGAAATCTTGGAAGTCTTACTAAAGAGCCTGCATATATCTGCCAGTTGTTGCTTGGTTGTCTATAGCTGTGGAGGACTGGCTTTGATGGCCTGGATGCCTCCTACTAGGCCTCTGTTCTCATGTTTAGATTTAGATGGTTTGGTTAGGATCTAGAGAGAAAGACACAACTTTTTTAGATGCTTTCCCAATCTTTACTCTACCTTCTCCACGTAAGATTAGCACTGGCAGGTAGTGTGTCATGAGAGTGGTATGGCACAAAGCTGTAAAGGCCGAGACTGGAAATGGACTGTCACTTGAAAGGGAAACACTGGCTGTGCTTCTCCTCTTTTACCCTACAATTGTATTTAACTTTACCAACCATTTTCTTTCTAGATAGTTTTTTTTGTGCCAGATCCTTTATGCTGGTCAATGCACTGAGAAAACAGGACTCATCTTTTCCATGCCCAGCCTTTTGCTCTTGTAAGGAGAGGGCTAATTATTACTGCATTGAGAGTTTAAGAAACTTCAGGTACTTCATTTTTCCCCACTTTTCCAAACAATTGTATAGATAGTACACTGGATTGTGATATTAACTTGTTACAGAAAATGCTGCTTTTATTTCTTTATTCCAAAATTTTTTGCATCTTCTATCCAGCAGTATGCCTAGTCTTAGGCTGCTGCTGCCTGTAAGGTTAGGAGTGTAAGTGCTGATTTGTCCTATAACACCTGTGATGAGTGAGTATGCACCAACAGCCACAGATACCAGTGGTACTAAATTGTCACGTTAGGTGTACGTCTTAGAAGAAAGATTAAATAAAGAAAGCAAACATCTTTCCATAACCCAAGTCTAGATGGGGACAGGGAAAAATTGTTTGTGCCAACTCTTCTCTCTGCCCACTTTCATCCCACCATTTTAGTACCAAACACAACCCAAACTGTTGGAATGTCTAAACTAGTGGAATAAGATGTTCTTTCATGTCTGGTTTCCATCTCGGTCTGGAGGCAGAAATGCCAGAATACCACAAGACAAGCCTCTTGCATGCTATTTCTGATCATGGACAGGAATCTGGCCTGCCCCCCAGAAGGGCCTAGATGTGTTACAGGATTAGCAGGCATTCCCCAGAGCTCTGGGAAGTAAAGCAGTGTCAGACTGTCAGCTCCTTAGACTGTACTTTCTTGGTTACTGGGTACATGCAGACTTTCCTGTGTAAATGTAGGCAGCACTTGAGGACTTTCCAAGCACAGCACTGGGCCAGTTTGTGACAACTTCTGTAAGCAGATCATGGAAAGTATTGCCCAAAATGCCCAACAAAAGTGTGTAGATCTCAGCTGTTCTCAACTGTTGTTCAATATTATAGCTCTCCCTCTATGCTGTTGTTAAAGCCATATATAAATGTATTAATATGTGAAAGAGGATCCTTCCATGAAATAAAACCAGCATTTCTGGAAAACATGTGCAAATGAGTGCAAGTTTCATGGAGTACGAAGATAGTAAGTAAGAATGTGTTGTGATGTTGGTTATGTTTGTTAGTTTAAGTGCATTCTTTGGGCTTCTGTGTACAGCAGCAAAATCCCTCAGTCTATCTTCCCTTACCCTGACAAAGTGCCCTCATTAAGGGACTGAAGATGTTATTGCAATACTATTCATAATGTATACACTTTGCAGCCCCTCACATCTGTTTTCTGCACTATTTATCTAATCATCGAGACCCTTATTCATATTTGCCTTGGAGATAACACAACAGGATACCGAAAGATTCCTGGACTGAGAGGAAATGGCAGAGGGTTGGTGTAATGGACTAATTAAAGACTTCAAGGTCAGACTAGAGAAATCCAGAATGCTGTGGTGTGGAGAGAATCACAGGATACACAGAACTACCCCATTTTTAATGACACAGGCGTGATCAAAGCCACCTGGACATTACATTCCAACAAACATGCCTCTGCCAGATCAACCAGCTTCTGATAAGTGGCCAATGTTCTCAGCCACACATTAAGAGAGATGACAGGTTTTACCTGCATGTGAGGAATGATGAGGAATCCAGGCTGCTTATGAGAGCAGAGAGCTTGCTCTCAGTAAGGTACTGACAGGCCACATGTGAGTCCGTCAGACTTTGCTCTCTTCTTTCTGACCTCTCAGTTGTTTGACTGCCTTGGGTCAAAGAGCTCTGGTGGCAAAGCAAAATACAATATGAAGGTGAAGTCTGTGTTCTTTTCAGTGTGTACTTTTAGATAAAATGCCTTCCTGTATCACTTCTACTGCTAATATATGGAGCTGCAGAATATTAATATTCTTGATTTATTATAGAAGTGGGCTCAACAGCCTAGATCCCTGGGTATTACTTAGGTTTCATTTCAAAAATTCCAAGAGAATGAGAATTATACAAAATCTCACGGCAGAACAATACACATATTTTATAAGACAACACTTTAAAATTATTTCATATATCTGTTCACCTAGAGATATAGATGTGCTGTATAAGGTGCATGAACTTAATAAAAATTTTCAAGTCAAACCTCATTAATTTACAAGTTGGAATTATGAAATAAGGTTTTCTGGGTACTTTCCAGGTGTTACTTTGTTGAAGTCAGAAGATGACAATGAAACTTCCACCAGAAATGCTGCAAGTAGTTCTATGTGACAGCTAAGTATCACTTGTGAAGCATGAGTTAAGTGAAACAAAAGAAAAGATATACAACGCAAGAGGTGAAGAGTAAGGATATGTGTAGTAAAAGGAGTTACAGGGTGCTGGCTATTCCTGTGGCCAATGAGAGGGGAATTCGACCATAAAAAATAAAAGGTTCTGAGCTTCTAGGCTTAATGAATTAGAGCCCTACTCAGCAGGGATGGCTGTAGCAAACTCAGACTCTTTGTGGCCTGACAGTTGGATACTTAAAACAAGTGTGAGGACATTTCAACTGTCTAAACATTACCCAGTGTTTTGTACACATCCTTATGGAAGAGAGTTTTAAAGAGACATTTGAAGAATTTTAGGGTCACATGCTCTGCTTCTTCATCTGGCTAATGTCACTAGTAAATCAGTTCTAAACAAATGACTGCTTAAGTGTGTTTTTAAAGAATTAAGAAGACTTGCCAAAATAAGAGATTCAAAGTTTAAAAAAAAGTTGGAGCTTCAATCGGCAAGAGTAGTTTACCAGCCTCCAGGCTACTGCAACTTTTCCCTGGCCATCCCTCAGCTGTGCAGACAGCCTAATTGTTTTGGCAACCATGCGCTTTCTCCTATTACAGACCAAAAGAGTGTTTTACAGAAGGGCATAAGATGGTTCCGCTTGGCTATCATGTCCCATAGCAGAAGTTTGATAGTACAGATGAGAGCAGATCTTCGGACACATTCCTATTTTCTGACCTGGGCACTACGAAGTGTTTGTCTGCCACTGTTTTCCCCCAGAAAGTGAACCCCAGCATAGTGGCCTGATGAAAATTACCTAAAGGCTGGGAATGGAATAAACTTAGTTTAGCCAGAATTGGCTATTGTAGTGAATTATAACCTCTGAATTTCTGGGGGGTGGACAAAGAGACTCAGGGCTGAACCCAGAGATGGGCTATGAAACAGTCTCACTGCAGTAGGAATTGCAGCTATTTAACTACTTCTAAGTCTCCTGCAAGTTTCCTGTCAGCCGTGCACAGGACTTCTGGAGAAGGTTTACTTCTGATGTCATTGTAGAAGAACACTGATTCTAGTTTGATTTTGATTGTCATGAAAGAACAGTGCATTAGGATTTGCAGAGTTTTCAGTGTGCCAGGTGGCATGGCTAGTGGTTCAAAAAATATGAATTCTGCACCTGCATTTTTTTTTCCTGGCTTCTCAGGTGATTGTGAGAAAGTTTAAGAATTTCCTTCTTTTTTCATTCCTCACCCCTGAAGTTGGACCTCCTTTGTAAAACACTAGAAAATCTGTGGATGAGAAGTATAAGACACACGGTCAAATATGTGGTATTATAGTCATATTAATATCAAAGATGTAGATGTTTTTGTAGTCCTCTGTATCTGGACCGAAGATTAGGAGCTGATCAAAGATGTGATTAGTTGGGTTTTCACAACCTGGCTAAGGCTTTGTCCATCACTCCCTGATGGACCGAAATTATCATTAAAGGGCAGGAGGCCACTTCCTTATGTGCTGCTACCACTTCGTGGTCTGAGGAGAGACAGTGGCCAGTGTGAATGGCCGTGGTGAGCAGCACAGCCTGCTGCCTGTCACAGTCACAGGTTAATCAGGGTACAGTCTTTTGTGAGAACATTAATAAATACAAATCACTCTCTAGAGGGCTGCAATACATTATTTTACCTCTCAACGATAACAGACCTTATTATCTTTCAGGGAGAAGCTCCTGTCAGGGCAATCAAGGATGGACACTTTTAATGAAGACAAATGATCTCCTTCAAAGGAGCGGTGAGCCTTGATTTGGCTTAATGGCTCACTAGTACAAAGCATGGATTTAATCAGAGCTCCAGCTTCTGTCATGCATGGGCCTTGAAGTCAGGTAATTGGAGGCAGGTGCTAAGTACAATTTAAATGAAATGTCTAGTTAACAAGGACAGTTTGAAACATGCTATTTATACCCCTCCCCCAAGCCCTAGTCCTCTCAGGGACATGAAGGCAGCCAGCTGTGCTTGGGAACCAAATGACTTAATTTCTCAGCATTGCCTTTCATGCTCATAATACTGTACTGCTACTTTTAGCTTGCCAGATGCCCCAGTTGGAGTGACCTTCTTTCAGACAAGATGGGCAACTGAGGGACTGTTAAAGCTCATTATGCTTTGTTTTGTGCCAGAAGAGGCAGCGGAACCAAAATCTGGACAGAGATGAGGTCCATAAGATTCTGGCTCTTAAATATCTCAAAGTCCAGTGAGGGAATGAGAAGGATCAGAGTTGTTTCCCTGAATGTGTATCACCCCTAAATGTGGCTCTAAATGTGGCTTTCCAGGTGTACTGTGCATTTTAGATGGTCACCATTGCTGTGTTGATATTGGAGTTTGATTGACACCCAGTGGCTCTCATATTGGAAACTGAGGAACCTTCTGAAGAATATGAAGGCCCCTTTCCTTCCAGGAACATAATCACAGTTTGTATTTATATTCATATCTTTTTCCTTTTTGGTGGTGATGGGGCATGAAGGAGAGCGGATCCTCTGAACTTTTGGGTGCCAGCAAAAAACTTCCTATTACCTGTGGCCTATGTGCAGTTTCATTTGGAAACATTTAGGAATTATCAGCATCACTAAGTCCTAAGCTTTGGAGAGAAGTATTTTGACTTTTTTTTTTTTTCCTCCTTGAAAAACTGGGTCATGGAGTCATCTGCTTATGAAGTAAAAAATGCTTGTGGTCAAGGAAGAATATCTGAACATATAACTTCAAACAATTGCAACGCTACTGTATAAAAAAAAAATGCTTATTTTTTAAATGAGTTTCAAAGTTTTGAAGAAAGGCCTCTCTTATTTTCAGGTATTTGATGTCAGCAATGGTGACCCTTATAGCATGTAAAGGGAATTACAGAAAATTCAGTGAATATCATTAATACATTTTTCATGTTCTATATTTGCAAACATGAATCAATAGGACACAAAACTGGGTTTTAAATCCTAATTATCTGTTACTTAAAAGTAGGGTTTAGAAGACAAAAGCATAAGAACCATGCTATAGGTACTACAGGATCTCCTTTGTCCCTTTTAGGCCTTTCTGCTATCCCTTGAAACTAACAGTTGGGAGTAGTGAATTTATAACAAACCCAAGATTTTTCTTCTGAGGGAGAAAGTAATTAGCCACTGGGTGTGGAAGCATTTTCCATTAGCAATTTTTTAAACTCAGACTGGAATGCGACTAGGCCTGAAGGGAGTACATGACGGGGAGAAACCACAAATCTTCACTACAAGGAGATTTCTATGATCAGCTGCTGTGAGACTCATTTCTTTGTCAAGGCAGTACACACAGGCAAACAAGGACCATCGATGCACCTAAGGAGTCAGATGTTTCTGTGTGCTATCTCGGGATGACATGTGCTGTTCTGCTTTGCAGTAGGGCCAGGCAACAGTTAGGGTTGCCTCTCTACAGCAGGACTAAAGTTACTAAACCAGAGTCATGGTAGGTAGGTGCACCTATTTCTGACAGCATGGGATGACAGTGATATTGGAAATTAATTTCTCTCCATTAATACTTCATTACAGCAGGACCGTTCAAGATAACTTGACCTCTAAGGAATCTTTTTTAAAGAAGAATTAAAGTAATCTCTGGCTCAAATTTCTTATTGAAGTGCTTGGAAACAGGAATTGTTCCTGGGGGCCTCAACAGTTTTGTCTAGATTTCAGGAAACCAAAGAGATTTTGGCCTTTCAGACACATTTTGAAGTTCACTGTTGATTTTTTTTTCATTCTTTTCCCTTCATGTATTTTGGTTTTTTAACTAGGAAAAAAAATGATGAGCTATAATTAACAGATGAGAAATAGAACAATATTGAGAAGGCAAATGGATCAAGAAAAGAGTCAGAAGTAAAATATGGGCCTTTTAGATTGGAAGTTAGTGTTCAGCTGATCAGAGTCCTGCTACCCTTCTGCTTTATGGCTTGAATTCCTGACAATAGCATCAAAGCTGGA
The DNA here is from genome assembly GCA_013397975.1 of Machaerirhynchus nigripectus. Lineage (NCBI taxonomy): Eukaryota > Metazoa > Chordata > Aves > Passeriformes > Dicruridae > Machaerirhynchus > Machaerirhynchus nigripectus. The sequence goes on along the minus strand of VZRQ01003882.1, from coordinate 602,866 downwards.
AAATTTCCCACCAGTTACAAAACAAATAAAAAGCAAAATTCTCAGATGGCGTTTCAAGTTCATAGCAACATTGTGGTCTTGTATCTGACTGCAGCTCAGGCAGCTACAAAAGAGCTGCCAGCTACTGGAATTACTGTCTAGCTACACTGGGTACCAGAAGCAGTGGACATTCAATAACACGGGCTGCACCACAAACTGAGCAAGGCTGGCTGGTGTGTGAGCAAAGTCATTGTGTCAGTTGTGATCATGTCTGCCTGTAGTGAAGGAGAAAAGCAATGTTCTGTAAATGGCAGAGGTTTGTGCTTCTAATCCCAGAGTCACGTGTGTGTAAGTAGGGTTTGTCATGACAATGAATGCTGATGGGAGGGAGAAAGGAAGGCTGGTTTGATTCTGTACTAGATGACATTGTGTTACAGTGTCCACCTTGCCTTTTAACTGTTGGTTGTTTCTGCATACTTGTCAAAGCAAGACGTTTATGGCAGGAAGAGAAATTACTATTCTGTCAGAAAAGAAAGCATTGGAAATAGAATGATATTATTTTTAGTCATTGTCCCAAATGAGGAAAAAGTTCCCAGAAGAAGAGGTGTTTGTGATAACTATATAGATCACTTTAGTTAATGTAGGAAAAAACAGTGGAGAGAAAGCCCAGACTAGAATTGTATTTCCCCTCTCCTTCTCAGGAATCAGAACTGGGGCCCTGTAATTACGCAGTGGTAAATAGTTTGTGTGTGTTCCATCTGCAGTCATGAACTTCTCAAAAATATACACAACTCTTAGAGACGGCTCACACCTTAAAATGAGGATATTCCAGTTTAGATTGAAAGCAATTTTGATAGGCCAGGAGGAGAACATAACACTGAGAGCTGCAGTGGGCAGGACACAAGATTGACTAGGGTTACCCTCTGAGTCACAGGAATAACGCATGAGACTATCTCCTGAGCTGAATCACCCTGAGACTGTTGTCAGCTTGTCGGGGCACCAACAAATGTGGCCAAACAGTGTTTGTTCTTCTGCATGCCCTTGGCTGCTGTGTACTCTTTAGGGAGCAATATGCATTCTATTCCCAGTTAGGAAGGACAAACAGGCTCTGCTGTTCTTACAGACAATGATTACTTCAGTACAATGTTATTCGTGAGAGGTGGTGCAAAAAACACAGCTGCCAAGTTTCCCTATGAGCAAGGTTACAGAAATAAGGCATTAGGGCAGAAGTTCATTGATACTGATCAGGATTCACTTTCCCAGCTCTGGGAGTTGTTCACTGTAAGGCCAAGTCATTTTGTCTCAATGTGTACTTCAGTGTCAGTAAAAAGCTCATAATAATGCTCTCAGAAGTGAAATGATTTGAAGCCCTCCATGAGAAGTTCTATACAAGCCCAAGCTGCCATAGTCAAGCCAGCCCCAACAATACCTCATGAAATGTGTTCCTTTCATGTTTGCTCTGGGGCCATGGGGAACAATGTCCTTTCAGGACAATAGATGTCTGCAATTCAGGGTGAATTTCCTTTCCTTCTCTCATTAAAATCCATTCATTTTCAGCTCAGCCTCTTCATTCTCAAAAATACATCTTGGATATTTGTCAACTTCTATTCATCTTACTTAGGCTATGCATCTAATCTCTTTGAGTCTAAACATTTCCTCTGATGGCAGAGCCTTGAGAGCGCAGTTCTGCCAATTGGGATGCATTGAGGAGAGCCTCTTGGCAAGCTGGCTAATTCTTGGGGAACAGACATATTTGAGTAGTGAGACCTCAGGCATTTATACTGTGCAGGACACCACAATGCTCAGCACTCAGTAAAACTCAGAAGAGAACCACTGCCTAGAAAAGCAAAATGCTTACTGGCAAATGTTTTTCAAAACGGGTATGGAAAGCTGGCTTCAGTGCCCAGTTTAGTTCAGTACTCCCTGTGCAGTTTCAGGCAGGACACTTCATCTGAGTATGTAGCCTGGGAGGTAGGAACACAAGCTTGCTTCTTGTGCGTGTTATTGTATCTGCTTCCTGCTCTGACTCGTGTGTCGGGTGGAGGAGAGCAGAACTGTGATGGTGTTATTCTCTAGAAGTAAATGAAGGGAGTTTGACTCCTTTCAGATAAACTGTTCAACAGCAGTGAAATCATAGCAGCTTTGGCCTGCTGGTGATTCAGCAGTGTTTCATCCGCTGACGAGGAAAGACTGTCCTCAGCTCCTTACCCAGTTCTCTTTAAAAGGGAGAGATACTGTACGTGACTGGCACTCAAGCAGGAGGCTTCTACTGCCCTTACTGGAGAGATCCTTGAGAGCTTGGTGACATCTGGTGGGAACTGGAAGGATCACAAGCCTTTTGTGATGACTGCAAAATAATTTATAAAAACAAATTTTAAAAATAGTCCCACCAAAACAAGCAACAAAAATGTGTAGATTTTATGCTCAGAATCACACGAGTACAAAATCTAAACATGATGTTATAACGATACATGCTGAACACTGTCTAGTTCGGAGATCAATGACTTGTAATGCTGGTGGGACATAGCAGCTGAAATACAAGGAATTGGTCATCGGATTTTTGCAAGAATGTAAATGCCATCTTTTTGTCAGTCTGGTCAGAATATCAGTATAAAACCCAAATTATGCAGGTCGCAATTGCTCATCATGCAGCTCTAGACCCCTATGATGTAACCAATCTCCCTCAGGTTGAAATTTGCAAAAAGCGCATGTAATACCTTAGCCTGGAATGTACCATTGTGGGCTTGTTCAGTGACCCACTGGGGAGCAGTTAGATGTGTGTGCCCAGAGTTAGGATGAGGTGTGGGTCTGGGGCATGCTTCAACTTCAGTGAAGGTAAAGGTAGTGAAGTTATAGTTACATTCAGGCTAATTCTGGTAAGGAAAGAGGAAGGGTATTGCATGAGGTTCAAATTCATTATCCCATTTGATCTGAATGAATATGTATGTGAGTGGGTTTTCCCTTTATTTCTGTATCATTTAAATCCTATAAAGGTAAGCACTATTGCCTTTCCTCTCATTTTTGCAAGTGCACTTTATGGATCTGACTGTGTACAACATTTCTGCAGCTTCCTCCACAAGATGGAGAAAATAATAACCAGCAAGAGTTTCTCCCAGTGTCTTTTAGATATTGGAACAGTATGTCCCCTGAAAAACAGAGCACTCCCTGCATTTGCCAGAGGTTTTGTGAGGTCTTTGACAAAGAGAGAAATGTCTGAAATGTTATTAATCAATCTCCTTTTCTTCTTCTTCCCTTTTTAGGATTTGTAATGGGAAAGAATGAAATTAGGAGGGAATCAGTAAAATGATGGTCAAAGTTTTCAGGAGTGATTATGAAGGCTACACCATAGATCTAGCTGCAGCTGGGAGTCCAGAAAGTGGATACGCATTGAAGGATGCTGAAATGGGACCTTAAAGCCACTGGTAAGTTTAAACTATTGCAGCCTGTTGCTGAAGCTTATTTATCTTTTCATCCTTTGGTAAGAAAGAGTTAGGTTAGAGGACAAAGCAGGGTGGATTTTCAGCCTATCAAGTCCAAAACAGATGCCCTCTTAGCTACTTAGGAGAAAATTTTTTCTTCTAAGGTTTCTGGTTGTGTGCCTTGAGGTGCTCAGAGCTCTGCCTCCCTTCACGTGCCAGTTCATCTCTGCAGTGATGTCGTGATGTCTAGTATCACTGCTGATAAACTTTTTAGCAGAACCAGTTGTCCACAAACCTTCATATATGAAGCTGCTTGCCATTGTAAGAGCTCTGTCCCTATTGTCTATGACAGCATGAGGTGACTTAATTCACTCCAGTGGGTCCATTGCACATATCCTCACTGGGTAATTTCCCCCTCTGACAGGCCCTTGTCACCATCCATCCCACTAAGACTCTGTGAGCCCTCGCCTCATATTCATGCAAGCACAGATGGGGCCCTTGCTGGAAGCTGGTCTGGTGAGTGGGTGTTTGCAAGGGCATGGGGAGCACAGAGTGTGAACCTAAAGCTGGCTGGGTAGACCTTATGCCTTTAACATAGTAGACTATATGGAGTCTTTGGAGTTTAGAGTTGGGTAAGACCATTATTTTAGCTTCCCTGACCAGCACTGGAGCAGGATGCAGTTCTGCTGAGAGTGAGGAGTTCATGGAGGTATTATGACACAGTGGTAAGCTGTTAAGTCCATGCACAGAAAGCCTTGTTCAATGCTATGCTATACACGTGACATCTTTTGGGTCAGAAAGATTCTCCTGCCCAGACAGGAATGAAGGTAAAATCCACACATACAAAGTCTCTGCTAGCTGTAAAAGGACGCTTGATTGAATACTTTTTAACCTGTTTTGTAGAAAGCAGTGTTACATACAGGGGCTCACATTCAAACACATACATTACTGTGTCTTGAGGACTGAACTGATGTCTGATTTTAGTGTAGATTATTCTGTGATTTAGCAGAAAGTGAGAACAAATAAAAAAAAACATTACTACAAGAAGTTAAAGAAGAGTGGGAATGCTCCCTGCTAGCCTGATTTCCTGAATAATTTGTTGGCAGCCTACATCCATTATCAGCCTGCTCCCATGGCAGGTGAATGCATCCACACTAATGCAGATGCCCTTCCCAATCTTACCAGCTTTCTCACATACCAGTACACATCATGTGTGTTTGTGATATGAGATGAATTTGGAGAGAGTATATTCTACCGCTTCCAGAAGTTAAGACAATTATAATATGCAGGCTTGGTGCCATCAGATGTTGAAGAATTAATTGAGAATTAAAAGCAGATCAGTCACATCCCAATCAGTGTTCAAAGAACAGCTGGACAGGAAGAGAAGTGCTGGCATTTTGGAGGGAAACCATGAAGGGAATTGAACATGTGTAAACCCTGTCTCTGAAAGCTATGGAGAAGAGATAGCTACCCCCACCTGTGCTGTGCAAGGATTTGGAGGCAAGTTGGACTGAAGCTACAGAGCAGCAGCTTCGATAACAGGTTTTTTATCCTGTCCAAGGCTGTAATCACTTCAGCTTGCTATAGACCATTGATCAGTGAAGTCCTGAACACCTGGAGGTAGCCAGCTGCACTTTGAATTCCTCAAGGACTTTACAAAAAACTGGGAGTCAAGGTGCACAATCAGAAGTGAGGGTGTAAACCTTTTGCACTATTAATGGAATAACTAAGAGGGGAGAACTGTTGAAAAAGGAAAGGGAAAAAGATGTTTTATCTATTGGATATTTTAACAGACTTGTTGCTTGTGTTCCCAGTTTAATCTGTGTTCTTCTCAGAACTCCAAGGAAGTCACTGAGTTTCATCAGATGCTTTGCTAGAGCTCAAAGCACTTTTATGTAAATCCCAGGAGGACTCCTAGGGTAATTGAACCTTTTGGGCCACTGACAAAGTCTAACAGAAGAGCATAACCCAGCAGCCACCCAGCTCTTAGCAAGGGATCTAAGTGAATGTTGATGAATGGAGGAATAGGTGGAGAAATCTCTATGTCATTGAAAATCTCAGCAGGAGCTGGCATGGAGTGCTCTGGAAGGAGATGCTCTTGCCTAGAGCAATGTTGCTCTGAAGGAGTTGGGTATTTGTATTGAGCTGAGAGGTGTGGTCATCCCAGTGCTGCTGGCATTCCAGGCTTTGTCTGGATTCTGCCTATGGGAACAGTTTTAGATCTTTTGATCTAAAATTGCAGTCAAGAAAAAGGAATGATGCTCAGTCCATGCTAAGTGACTCAAATTAGGTGAGGCTAGCAGAATTTCTAGGTGTGAAATAGCCACATTTTTTCCTACTCAGTTTTCAAATAATACCTTAGCAAAATCCTACTCTTTCCCTTAGTGAAATGTTTTCCTTAATGACTCAGCACTGATTTCCTAATAAGAGAGATACATATATGCTACATGTGCCCTAACTCATGCACAGAGGTGAAGGGGAATGTGTGGTGACTGAAAAGTGCAAGCATGAAGAATATTTCATGTTTTGTATTGTCTTTTGAGTGCTCACTCAACACTTCCCAAGCATTACCTGTGACTCATTCATCTTCTTTAAGACAGCAAAGCAGTAGACAAGGAAAATGAGGCATGATACTGTTAAGGAACTTGTCTTAAAATGAATTATAGATACGGTGAAGAGAGTAAACCAGGAGTTCTGGAGGAGTATGTATAGTACTCTTCCAAGTTAAATAAACTAAATTTTTATTTCTTATATCAAGTGAAAGTCAGAATTTCCCAAGAGTTATTCAATTGTTTCATTTTAGGATTAAAAAAAAAAATGTCAGAAAGCATTGTCTATGTTACTGTTGAATACTCAACGACAAGTCTGGCCTGCTTACAGTGGATAAAAAAGGCTGGAAGCAGTGATGCCTTTTCCTGGTCTTAAAATCAAGAGGCGAACACGGTTAGAAGGGGAAAAGGGTATTACCTTGGTATTTATTGTAAGGATCCTTAGGTGCACCACGACCAGGTCGAATACACCTCCATGCACCCCCGCAATGGCCACCACAAAAATCCCTTTCCTCTATATCTGGTCTTACATTCTAGGTCTTACTAATTAGCATATCTATCAAAAATTCCCCAATGAGAGGCTCGAATGAGCCCCCCTCTCCAAGGAACCTTCCCCTGGATGGTTCTATCTTAGTTTACAAAATGTGTTCTGGAGAGGACCTTGGGGCCTGGGCACACTGGCACCCTAACTACAAAGCCTCTAAAATGTTTCGTCTCTTAGCTTAACAAACAAGTCCAAGAATGTAGGCAAAAGCACCAAGAATACAGAAATTGCAAAAAGGTATAACAGGGATATAAAAGAAAAGACAAAAATCATCATGGCATCAGCAGCATAGATTAATGAGAGACCAAGGTTCAGTTCCTGCTTCTGGAACAATGGCAGCCTCCTGATCAACATGAGAGTGTCATCAGGATGGTTCCTTTGATGACATGGTGCTAAACCTGCAGTAAAATCTGGAGCAATAAAATAAAGAGCTGGGGAAAGTTTGGGATTTTCATACAAAGACCCAGATTTGGATCTATTGTTTCATCCAACATTTCTGAAAATGTGTGAGCTAAGTTTCTGTCTGCTATAGGGGTGCTTTTGCGTGTGTTACCATTTGTGGCAAGACTGCAGGCCAGGCATGCTTTCTCCTGATGTTGTAGCCCAAGCTCCTGCTTTATCAGCACTTTTACAAATACAATAACAGCAGTTTCCTTGCGCTCATGGTGGGGATTTGCTTTGTGAATACTTGTGTTGCTATAGCTACATTTCCCTAATGTTCATTATTCCTCATAGTGTCCTTGTCACTCATCCAAAGGTGCTGGCATTAAATAAGCTCACAGCATGTCTTTTCTGCCTTGGGAACTATTGGTAGGTGTACTGAATGAGCCAAGAGGTACTGCAGCTGGTGCTTTGCCTGGAATAAATCTGCTTCAGCCATGAAGGAAGTGGTAATGGAAGTAGTTAGAAGCATTTTACAGCAGTGCGATGGGAAAGGAAAGCCTACAGTCATTGTCATGTCTTTCCAAGAGTTTTGAACAGGAAGGAGAAGAAAGGATTGTCATCTCTCAAGAGAACAAATGCAGGGAGGGGAGGGAACACAGGCAACTTCTGTTAATTGCTAGGTTGTGTAATGAGCTGGGGTGCTGGACAGCTACTGTATAGTCCCCATTGTTTCTGTCGCCGGGTTGGGGGTGTACTGCTCTCAGGCATTTTAACTGCTTTTTGGGGTTTTGTTTTTGAATGGTTTAATGAGAAAGCTAAATAGCTGTATAATTCAGAACAGGACTGCAAAAAGTTCACTGTCCCTCAGGCGTGAATGTGTAACTGGTGCTGTGCAGAAAAGGCAGTGAATTCTGAACAACCACCTACTTCATATGGCAGGATGCTGAACAGTTAAGACTAAGTAAAAATGTAGAGATGATCACTGGAAGATCTTTCAGACTGACATCCAAGAGATGTCCACACTCTGCATCTTTTCTTAATCTCTTGTATTGGTTTCTCAGGCCTTGATCAATCCTCAAGGGGTATTAAAACAGTAGCTATCACTTGTCAATAGGCACCAAAAAACTGTACCTCCTAATTTCTGTAGACTGTTGGATGCAGCTGTTGGATGGAATCTTTTAATCTCTCTGAATCAGTACTTGCATATTAAGGCCACTGTGATAATTAAGAAATTGGAATTAAGAAATGTCTGTTGTATAAGGAGAAGGTGAGAGAGTTTTGGCAGTTTAGCATGGAGAAGAGAATGCTCAGGGGGATCATATCAATATGTATGAATTCCTAAATGGGAGGGAGTAAAGAAGTAAAGAAGCAGGAAGAGATTCCTCTTAATGGTATCCAAAGACAGGACAAGATGCTATGGACACAAACTAAAATCCAGGAAATTTCATTTAAACATCAGAAAAATACTTTTTTACTCTGAGGATGTTCAAATACCAGAACAGGTTGCCTAGACAGGTTAAGGAGTGTCCATCTTGGAGATATCCAAAACCCATGTGAACACAGTCCTGAGCACAAGGTGACACTGCAGGGGGTTGGAGGGTTTAGACTGGTTGGTTCCCAGAGCTTCCTTCCAATCTCAACTCTTCTGTGTTGTGGTTCTGTGATCCAGTGTTAGTTGCTCCATGCTCTTGGGCCTGGAGAAGCATGAATGAACTATGAGGTTCTGTTATTCCTGGTGTGCACAAAGTAAGTGGCCAAGACAAAAACAATTGTATCAGTATAGCACTACAGAACACTTTTCGGTTTTCACAAGCTTGTTTCTAACCCTACAGAGCTACTAACCCTACACCTGTGCAACATTACATGCAAACCACGCTTTAGTGTTACACATATCTTTATAAGTTCTGTGCCCTTCCATCACACACATTACTGGACATTTAATAGATTCATCTAATAGTGGACTCAAACTTTCAGTCTCCTTAGCCCACAAGGGCGAGCTCTCTTTTCAGTGTAAAGGGCTCAACCAGCTTCTACGTTTTGTAGCATTACAGTAATATTCGGTCAGTTTTGCAAGCAGTAGTCAGGCAATCTTCTTGTTGAGTCCAGATTTGTGGTTTAATAGTTGTGAGAAATATCATTGTCCTTCACTAGTAACTGAGTGTTTTGCACCTGAAGTTGCTGTTCCTATGTAATTCCAGTACGTAAGATGCTCAGATTATGCAAAGTATCATTTAAAGTGCTATTTATTACTGCTAACACTGTAAAGGAAGAGAGAATAGTATAGATAAACTTACATTCCTTCAGATGTTGAGAACTCTGACTTGTGCAGCATCAAACAAGCATCCAGTCTGGGTGCAAAACACTGTGCAAACCCTGGCTGTTGAAGGGTTGCTGCATTTTGGTCATTTGAACTACTGTATTATTTTTTCACAAGACAGCAATTCCATCCAGTATTTCTATTATCCAGTAGAAAGAATGTTCCTGTGAGAGCTTCTTGCTGCACTTGTAGGTATAGGCAAGAAGTCACAGTGGTATAATTTCAGTTGGCAAGTGTGATCTGCCTACAAGCCCTCTCTTATATTTACCTGGCTATGCTTATTCTGCAGCTAAGAGATAGGGAGTGGTTCTGTGCCGAGGGCAGGAGCGACCGGTTGCGATTAGCCCCTGTCGCCGTCGCGACATCTGCCCCTAGATGGCAGTGATTGCTGCTCTTTGGCAGGACGGGCCCTCTTTGCACTTGCTGTATTTGTTTCATCACAGAAGGGCCTGTTGGTCAGTGTGGCCATAAACTTCAACTGAAAAAGCAGAAAAAATTACTGACTCATCTCTCAGACTTTCTAAGAAAATTTAAAGGAAGCATGATTATATTAGGACAAGTTTCTACTTTTTAAAGTCAATTATTTAAATCTGACAATGCTCTTGTAGACAATAACACCGATTTTGGCATGTGTGGATGTTTTCAGGTATCTTTTCCTTTGCAGATGGGGTACTAGAGTACACAGAGACATCAGCATGAAACATTTCTGAGTTCATGGAGCTCAATGAAAATGAAAAATGGGGACACCCGTTTTCCCCTACACACATGATTTTGTAACCTTACAGCTATGCAGTGGTTGTCCTTGCTATACTTGCTTTTAAATTGAGATAAAATGGTAGATATAAAGCTTAACAGCAGGCTTAATGCTGGTAAAATAGTTACTTCTCCAAAGTACGATTACAAGTTGTGCTGTTCTGTGGACAGAGCTACTGTCTGAACACGGAGTATGACTGACAAGGCTTTGTGCTACAGTATGAATCTGAGGACTAGCATATGTTTACTTGTTTTGTGGGCTTGTTATGGCAGGTACTGTCTTCAATAAACGTGCCCTTTTTGTTTGCATTTGCACTGTAGTTTGTCCTGATTGGCAGCTAGGTGGTAGAGCACAAAGGGTGATCTCAACACCACTTCTGAAGTAAGAAGTGTGACCTTAGGCACTGACTGAGGTTCTCTACCATAAAACATCTCTTGCATATTAGGACGTGTGCGAATTCCAGTCAGAGCACTTCATATGCTAAATAATACCTCATCAGAAATCATCCAGAGCAGTCTGATTATCTTTTCTGACTGAGGAAAGATAGTTTTGTGTGCAGGCAAAGAATCAGAGCTTTATCATCTGTGTTTAGTTTCCAAGTTTTGAAAAACTCTGTAGACCTTGGACAAATCAACCACTGCATAACTTCCCTATGAGTGAAATGGGACAATAGATTTTCCTTTCCTTTCAGTTTATCCTGACTTGTCAAATAGTGTGAGCCCTTTTGTTCCAAATGAATGCATATCAGTGAGCCTCTACCTTCAGGGAGTTTTGCATGAATAAAGAACACAGAAGTGGGACTCAGTTGTGCTGTGTGTGTGGGGAAATGCTTATCAGCTGCTGGATGTGGCCACATTCCACTACACATCAACACAAAATCTACCTTTAGAGGAAGTTTAAAGATAAGCCCCTGAATAAAATATTTTTCCTTAGAGGATAATATTTAGGTATTGAAGCTTCTTTTTTATAAAAAGAAATTGAAATTAAGCAGATTGTTTTCAGAAATCTTTTTAATATCTCCATAAAACAGGAAAAATTATGTCAAGCAGCAAACACATCTGTCAAACAGCTGCAAAGATGATGCACAAATAATGCTGTGAGGATTGTCTTCTGATTCCAGAATACTTGTTCTAAACCACAGAAAAAACACCTTTGCATAAAGTACAGGAATATTTTCACTAAGAAGCTTATTAAATTACTGTGATACAAAAGATGAATTGTGCATTCATTACAGTGTAATGCATTGATTCCCTAGTTGTACACGTGCAGTAATTAAAGTCAAAGGCCAAATACCAAATGAAGGTAACAAAATTAGGAAAAAAATTGGCTGATGACGTTTGACAAAATTGTGCCAACAGTCCTTTGTATGCAAAGTAAAGACAGTAAATGCAGAATGTATGGAGAGTAATGCTTCAAGGAAGGACCAAATTAAATGAATTTAAGACAAAACATTGAATTCTGTTTATGTTTATATCAATATGAATCCAGGGTTACTCCTGGATTTATTTAGCATTGCTCTGGAACTTTATCAATATGTTTGAAATTAGCATCTGGCTCACGTAACGAATTGCATGTCTATGTTTTCCTGCCTCCAGACTACTGGAGGGCAGAAAGAAAAAATGGGCCTTGGCCTTAATTATAATTGTATTTCAGTGGCTTTTTCTAAAAGCCATACTTTATATTATTATTTAATACCCCATTCTTTCTGAATTACAAACCTCTCACTTGTAATGAAAATAAATAGGTATTTTATTTTCTTGCTTCTACTGCAGTTTTATAGCCAATGCCTCTTAATATTTCCTCTTTTCCAGAAACCAAACAAGTTTTAAAAATATGTACAATTCAGTTAGATTGTTTCAGTTTTCTATGTTTACAAGTTACACTTCCAATGCATATCTAATCACTTCCATATCTCACCTTCTAGATAAGGACTTAGAAGTAGTACTATAGAAACAAATACAATCTTACAACTTGAACAGCAGATTTCTGCTCAAATCCACCTACATGAACAGAAGCACTTTTTACAAGAGAAAACTGTACAGGGAGTTCTTTAATTTAAAGATCTGATTCAGCCCCTACTGAAACCAGCAGGACTTCCCATAGATTCAGATCCTAGGTAAGAATGAGAAGATAGTTAATCAATGGAAAGGATTAGGGGAAGCTGAAATGTACGTATGTACCACAATGCACAAACAGTTGTTTCACCTTGCATTCTTTTTTTATATGGATGTAGAAGGAAAATACTGATGCTATCTACATCTGTTCATACTGCTGGAAAAAATTAATATTCCATCCAATTATTAGAATTCTCTTCCTTTGAAGATAACCAGGATTTAAAGGCGTCCTATTTTTTCTGTCAGTTCCTTGATTTAAGATGTCTAGTGATAGTGGTATAAACTCATGGGCTGGAGTGATGACTGGAAATGCTTCTACATTGTTCAAGCAACCAAAGGTAACCAAATTGAGTCCTTCTATGCAAAAGCATAACTGCTGGAGTAAACACTGATTTGCAGTCCAGAAGCCAATAGTGCACCACAATAGATGAGGCACAACTAATCTTCCACCAACACCAACAGAATCTTAGATCTTTATAGCTGCCCTCTGGATGGTAAAGCTAGTTCCAAAGGCTGCTATATTCTTGCTACAGTCCCAAAATATATTCCTAACAATTAATATGCTATAACACAGAAAGCAAAAATTCTCCATGCCAGTTTACCACAGCAGTGTTGCAGTGCTGGGTGGCTGTTTCTTCATACTTTGAGCCAAGAAATAAATGACTTATGCAGGACATGTTAAGCAAGGCTTTTAAATGACTTTGAAATCAGGGTAATCTAAAAAAGTGTGTAATATAACACTTGTCTGTGCTGGCTTGACACCTCTTTAAAGTAGTTGCTGAGTGGTCCCTGCAGTCCAAATGGAATAGCAACAGGAAGAGTCATATTCAGTAGGAATCATATTCAGTAGGAATCCATTGCTCGGAGGTTCTGAAGGACTGCCAGCACAACTTCATAACAGAATAAATACTCATCCTGTATATGGAGACACCAGTGTGAAACACCTGGTTACATTCAACATAAATTCTAGACAAAGAAGGATGGGCTAGCTGAAGTTACATGCTATATGTTTCTAACATCAGCATCTTTGTAATATGGATACAAGAACATATTTAAGAGGATCCTTGTTCTTTTTGTTCCATTGCTGGTAAAAGTACAGGAATGCTGTATTTTAAGCATGTGCTCAATTCTCCTTTAGGATAATGAAGGTTATATGTTTGCTTAATTTTAGTCACATGCTCAGTCATTACCCTGAAGAAAAATATATCAAAACATGCTGAAATATTTGCCTATAGGAAGAACTTCTTTTAGTCTTCTCTTGCTTTTATTCTCACCAACTGTTTTCTGAAGGTGAGTTAGCTGCATCTTGTCTTCTTCTGTGTGAAAAATCTATTCAGGAGTGGGTTTAGCTCAGGAGTAGAAGGGTTTACTTGGTGATGAAAACTTAGAAATAGCAAGAATTCAACTGAAGGCTGTAATTTTGCAGTGTAGGATTTATAGTATATCACTGCTTCTGTGATACTTGATTTTCTTCTTGCTTTAAAAAAAGAAAGGGGGTGTGTGGTATCTGTCCTATATTGATGCTTTGCTTTTATTTCACTTATTTAGTAAGGGACAGACTTTGATATTTAAAACTACACCACTTGCCTAGAAGGCTGCTCAAATGAGAGCACTAAAATTACATTTTAAGACCCAGATTTGTCAAAGCGTGTGGAGCTGTACCACTAATTGAGGTTTTTAAACAAGTAATAATCTAGTTACATATTTAGAACTTACCTTCGTTTGAATCATGCCAAAACGCTGATCTCGCAAATCTCTCACTATCTGCTTGATGTTGAACTATCAGAAGAGAACAGTTTTTATTTGGTTGACGTGCAAGTTATAAAGAAAGATTTAAGCATATTCAGATGGGGAAGCTGTGACAGTTCTTTTAGAAATAGTATATTTATACTTATTATTTTTGTTGTTTAAAACAATGAAAGCTGGGTTTATTCCATTTTGTTAGGGTGAATTCTTACAGGAATTATTCTGTTCTAAGATGCCCCCACCATGTTGTTGACATCCACGCCAGTCTGTAATGCTTAACAATGATCTGTTTGATACTTACACATAAATCTTTTTCTATGTAGCTGAGAAGAATTTCAACACACAGCAAAACTCCACTTCTTCCAATGCCAGTGCTGCAGTGAACAACAATGGGTCCTGTCCTGTGAGCTTTTCTCATGTAACAAATAAATTTTACAAGCTGCTCAGCCAGTTTAGGAATATTGTGGTCTGGCCAAGTGGTAAACTGCAAATGACTGATAATGCGCTTTTCTTCTGTCTGGAAGAGAGACACCAGAAAGGTTAAAAATGATCAGTCCTAAAATCGATTTTCAAGGAATTCCACTTAAAATTTTCCTTCAGCCTCATTCTTAAAATTGTTTGTTTACAATTCTTTAGCTTTTCACACTTGACTCCATTAAGCTTTCTTTAGGTTTCAAGAAATGCACTCAGGAGACACAGGCCTAAGAAATTTCCTTCATATGACTTTGACAAGACACTGAAGTTACTCTGTTTCCTTGAAAGAATGTAGTTATCTCATTTGTTGGTTAGAAAGGAAAAAACAAAAACATTTGTTAAATTAGAACATCGCAGTACTGTTTGTTAAAGCTGTTTTTGTAGCTGAACTAAGTCTTACTAATAGAAGAGTAGTAACATGAGAGCCACAATAGTAAAATTCTAAATATCTGAGGGCTATCATGTCTGAAAGAATAACTTGTGATTAGATACTCAATATGCAAACCAACCAAAAATGCTTACAAGAATAAATAAAATGTAGATTAAAAAAAGAGTAATAAAATAAAAGTCCTGGGTCAACATTTCTTGTTGCCAGCTCACAAAGCCACGTTAAAATCTGAATGCTAACTACCTGGATTTTTACTATCAGAAGAATTTGAATTTAAGTATGGATTTCTGCTGAAGTAGACCTGTGTCTTTCTGTAGTAGTTGGCTACTAGTTCAGTATAAACATAGCAAACTTAACACATTCATTGGAACAGTCACATATGGTGTTCCATCTTGCCATTTTGATAGTCTTTTGGGAAGACTTGTATCAAATGCTTTACAATGCTTCACACTCAGTGACATAAGGTGAATTTCCTCAAATAAAGAAATTGTTATCTTGATGGAAAAGGCACAAAGTTTAGTCTGGCACAAGTTTTTTTAATTATGCCACTAAATAATATGTCCTGCAGAAATTTTTGCAAAGCTTTACTTAATACTGAAGCAAGACTGATGGACTTATACCTGCCCTGTTTTCCACTCTCTTCCACCTGGATTCTGCATTTGTTAAGTTTCTAAAATATCGCTGCTAGTTTGGTAGTTTCATGTGTGTTTGTGTCTTCTCATGAACAAAAAAAGTATCATTTGTGCTAAATTCCAGGATGAAAGACACCTTCTTCCCCTCTTTCCATCCAACCACCATTACAGAATATGAATCCACTCTGGCATGGGTGTGATTTGATGAGAACAGTAAGCGATTCTACAAAACACTGAGCACACCAGTTCTGTGACTATTAGAGGTCATATTTTTGGAAGTTCTTGTCCAAATCTAGGTGATATTGGATTCATTGCTTGTGCAATGAGCAAAAAAGAAGCATCTCATTAACCCTAATTTCATGCCTGTTGTTCAGATTTTTACATCCCTAAAAAATACTGAGCACATATTATGGAAGAAGCAAACAATACTACTTGTATCTACTCATGTAAACTACATAATCAATTCCATCATATATGAAAGTATAAGTCTACTTAACTTACCTGCTTGTTGATCATTTCTATTTTTCTAATTATGAAGTATTCCAGAATCTGGTAACTGTGTAGCCTGAGATAGAAATTAGCCAGGTCTTTACAGTCATAGGGAGGTTCAGGCCAGTATCGATGACATTTGACTTGCCCTAGCTCCACTTCTTTTGTCATCATGGCAATCACATCTGATTCACTCTCCCAGACCATTTGCCAGAAATCAGCCATAGTGGATGGCAGAGGCCCTTGGGTTATAATATAAAAATGTTCCTCTTCTCCAACATTCATTCTAATGTAACTTGCATTAATGTAGCCATGCTTTTCTCCCAGAGGAACTCGTGTCTTATCATCTGTGCAGAAACAGAAAGGTGCTATTTCAGTGGTGGATCTGAAACAGAGTTCTACCATCTCCAGCAATCAGGATATAAAAAACCTCAGTCTCTCCAGAAAAGTATGCCTCTGGATTTTAGAATACATTTGACTAGTAGCACTAATATTAATCATTGCTAGTACGAATTCCCACAGATGAAGTGTATGGTTCACTGCAGATTTCTTTCTCTTAAGGTACTTGTGTAACACTGTGAAAAGCCTTCTAATTACCATAGAATTGTTTGGCAGTGTTCCAAAATAGTGTACTCAATGCTGCTTTTCATGTATTGCATAGGAACATTGTCACTGGATATTGGTGTTATAAACCAGGAAAACCTCTAAGAATATATATATACTGCATCATAGGTGCTACGAATTTTTGCATGTGTTGTCCTGCTGCTGCAGTTTAGAAAGACATCATTGGTCCAGACAGTTTTCTCCTGTTTCTCTGATGACTTTGTTCAGCAAATGTATGTTCTCATTTCTGTGCGTACTTACATGGAAGGATGTCTCGGTATCTGTTCTTATTCTGGTTTTCTGGTGCTTTGCCAGTTCTGCAGTCATCTATTGGTTTTGCATGTTCTAAAGCCTAGATCAAAAAGAAATAGTCAATCCATGTTGTTCACATCCTCAACAGACAACTTTTAGTGTCAGTGTGAGCAAACTTTACTGCTCTATATGACCCAAGACTGGCAAATAGACTTCTTACAGAACAGAATCAGTACATCATTCTCTAAACTTCTAGGCAAGGAGTTCAAGTTTTTTTGTATTTTCTTCAGCCTGCACAATATTTCTGTGGTTTTCAAGTGATATTTCCAACCCTCATCCTCAGACCCCATCATTACAAGTCCCAGTTGTATATTGCTGTATTATAGATGTTGGGAATACTGTCTTGGCCAAATGTCGGCATTTATGATCGATAACACACTGACTAAAGCACTAACTATTGCACTATTAACAGTGCAATAATGACAGTGAATACTTTTCAGTGATGGAGAAAGTGATGACTGTAGGGAACAGCACAAATGATAGGAAGTGCAAATCATACAGTCATCGAGTACTTCACAGCAGATTTAGGGGAATAGAATGCAGTGTAGTTGGAAGTAGGAATGTGCAAGTTCACTTCATTTACAGTTTTGGGTTACCTTGACATTTTTTTATTCTTCTACCTATTTGCTATGCATTGCACAATTCTCAGCCATCTCATTCTGCCACTATACATTTATATGAACAGAAGTACATGTGACAGTTCTTAAACACTTTCGTCAGTTACTACAGCTTTTACTCAGACAAAATATCACTGGCTTTGGTAACCAGCACTTTACTTATTAGATCTTTATGTTTTCTGTGCAGACGTGTGACTCAGCTCATAGTAAGCTATACATACATCAGTAATAGAATGGAATGAATGGAAATTAATACATGCCCTTGAGACTTCAGGGAAAGTCATGAAATCCACACTTGAGCCTGTGGGATTTTGTACCCAGAAAGTCAGAGATATAAAGGCAAGTGAAAGAAACTGATAAGATTGCAATTACTATGGACAAGTGGCAGCAATCCATTTCACCAGTAATGAGCATGTCCTTTAAAGGAAAATCCAGTACTATGTTGAAGAATTAAAAAATGGTCTGTTCTTTGGGAATTTGATGATAACTGCATACTCTATTTATATTCTGAAACAAGAGATTTTATAAGCCTTCCTAATTTTACATTTTTTTATTATTTTTATGCAGTCAGATGTAATTATATGTTTTCATTATCTATGGAGGTACAGTACTTTTTTTCCTGTAATTTCACTAAGTCCCTGACCTTAGCAGCATCTTGTGGCAATGAGTTCTATGGACAATGTGAGCATTGTTTGGAACATTTTCCTTTCAACTGTTTGTACACTAGTGAATCCCTAGCAGCATGGATTTCTTGCTTAGGTCCAACCCCTAGGATAGCTCTTAGGCAGATGTTCAACAAAGCTGAGGGGGTAATAGGAAGAAGTCAGTCTAGGGAAAAGTGATTCCTAATCTACATTATGAATGTGACATTATTTGTTTTCATCCTACATGGGCAGTATCTTTGAACAGGGAGCGGTATAAGGCAGACGTGTGTGGAAAGAGAGAGATCCAAATGCTGTACTATCACACAAACAACAGAGTAGAACACCCATTTTGGCAGGAATAATTGTCAGAGAAAAAGGATTCAGTAAAGATGTACAAGTTGAACTCCCATACAGTATGCAGAAGGCTGTTAAAAGTCACTTCCTTAGCTGTGCTGAATTATTAGTTCTTAAAAAGTAATCACACTTTACCATAAACTCCTTTAGCACCTCTTGATTCTCAATCCGCAGCTGAAGGCCTTGAATAAGACCTGTTATGCCAGTCCTTGGATCTACTCCACTCTGTGATGGTTTCAAGTTAATTAACTGAGTCAGTTCATCTCCAGAAGCAAAGGTTCTGTCTATGTATCAGCAACAAAAAAAAGCAAACAAAAAACCAAAACACGACAATAAAAAACCAAGAAGTTTTTAATTATTATTTTTCATAGTGCAAAATCTTGGCTTTAAAAACTAGGGAGCTGCAGTATGTATATATATATTGCTGCTTATATTGTGGAAGTGAAATGTGAGAAAATTGAAGAAAATATTTGCATCTTACTTATGTTCACAGCAGAAAGAAGAATAAGTCAGCATCATGGATACAACCAGCACCACATTTCATGTTATTTGGAAGCAAATGCAACTACTGTAAGTAATTGCCTCACAGAGTTTCTAAATACAGGCTGTTCTAAATAAACTCTTCTTGCAGAATGTGAAACTTTAATGCTAGTTTATACTGGTATAGGAAACTCTGGCCACATCTTCACAGGGAATCATCTTCATATTTCCAGTGCTTCCATGACAATTAGTATTGCCACACCCCACTGCTAGGAATAACTATGGCAAATTGTTCCTTCCTAAAGTAAGCAAATATATCTTTCTTTTCATCTTACTTCACACTCCCTTTCAAGGACAAGATATGACCTATCTTGGATGCACCAA
Organism: Machaerirhynchus nigripectus; assembly: GCA_013397975.1. NCBI lineage: Eukaryota > Metazoa > Chordata > Aves > Passeriformes > Dicruridae > Machaerirhynchus > Machaerirhynchus nigripectus. The sequence continues at coordinate 583,683 of VZRQ01003882.1, read as the reverse complement.
AGTCAGGATTCAGTTTTACTACTTAGCTCATCCTGAAATATGTGTTCTGATCCAGTACTTGACAGATTAAGAAAATGGATAAACATTGCATCTCCAGAAATATCACTACTCTACTGGAGCAACTGAAAGCTTTTTTTTCCATTTAAATAAAACTAGTAGCTCGTCACATAAAAAATAATGGTTTGAGGGAGAAGAATTACGAAATTTGGGCTTTTTACTTATAGGCTACTGTTTGCAAAGGACAACATGCCAGCTGTCTGAAAGAAAACCTGCTGATATGTTCCACGGGTTTGTTGCAGGATGAAGACACGAAGCAATGCTCTGCTTTCCTCTTGTAATAGATCATGCTACTCTTAACTAACTTCTGTTACAACAGAGTTGTGTTTGCTGTGTTTTTGTCTGGGCTACAACTCGCCCTGCCTTGCCTGAGCTTCTAAGACCCTTTCTCTTTGCATTCCATTCTCTAACCCTCAAAGGGGCTCCTATTATCTACTCGGGAGTGCCTTTGAAGACAGATCCCCACTCCGGACAGAGCACACTATTTCCCATGCACCTCTCCTTCCAGATCAAGTGGAATTAAAAAAACCCAAACTCTGAGCAGGTAGTAGATGATAGATTGGTTATAATTTTCTGTTTGCTGGCCAGCAAGGCTTGGTAATGTGAGGGAGATAAGTGTGCTTTACTTCTAATAAGAGCCATCAGCAATTCATTTGCTTCCACAGGATGAGAAGAAGCAGGGAGAGAGAGGAACCTGCATTTCACAGAATCCGTGAGATACTGCAGCATCCTCAGTATGATTCCTTTCACAAATTATTCTCATTTGGAGCAGAAGGAGCATAATTTTCATAAAGGAACAATCAGGCAGATTCTTTCTGTAAACTCTTCTGGTGTCAGAGGGGCTTTGGCACCTGAGCTGTGAAAGTCTTCAGTACATGCTTAAGCACATAATTTCTAGAGGTTTCAATGAAATTGTCATGGGGGGTGAAAGTCAGCAATTCTGGGAACAAAGTCTTGAGAGAGAATTTGACCCTCCATTCTGCATTTTTAAGTGTTTAATTTACTTTTTTTTTGAGAAGTTGTATGGGAACAGTAAGGGAGAGCGGAGAGACTTCCTGATGTATGCCTCATTTTAGAGGTACAAAGGTTTGGATGGCCTTCCTGTGCATCAATGGTAAAGACTGTGTCTTGAGTGCCCTGGTCTTTGAGACTGAAAGAGCAAATCCTTAGCTTGGATACAAGGGCTAGTGTTGTCCTCAGTGTACATATATGGAGCTGCTGGGCTACAGTGTTGAAGAAACAAGACAAATTTTTTCATGATTACTTCTAGGTAAAACAGGAATCCTGTGGGGCATAACATCATCTTCGTTGTTCCAGCTGCCTGACTCAGACTGTTGATTTTCTCTTCTGCAGCTTTCACATTCTGCACATTTCCGTGACCTGTAAAACAACGTTAGTTGAAGTGGCAGAAGCTTTGATAATCTGAACCATACAAAGATTTTGTGTTTAATCTATTTTTGATCACTTTTAACTTTCTTGAGCAACTACTTTCAAGAACTAATCTGAACTCTGAAGATCATAGGTTCAAGGAGTTGTAGTAGCATTTTGTCGGAGTATTGTTTGCAAATATAGCTACTGAAAAATACTATTATCCGTATGTGATTGCTGTTGGGTTTTTTCAGGCATAATAACACTCCGAAAAAGCTGCTCAAAAATGACTGGAATTAAGGTTTCTCTCAGGCAATTTTTCTAGCTAGAGACAGTTTTTCATGTATGACATTTTTCGATTGTTAGCCCTTACACCTGGAAGCTTCAGTTTTCTTGTCTCAGTAGTTTTATGGAAGCTGTTTAGCAGCTCTTCCTGCAGGTGGAGCTGCATTCCAATAGACCCGTGTTTCTATCATTCGCATACCATAGCCGGACAGAGCTGGAAATACAAGAATAAATTATCCATGCTACTTATTTTAATAGTTTTACTTCATTTGAAAGACTTACCTATCTGAAACGTTACTAATGATATCCTTATAGTCTTGTCCAGACAGGTGACCTTGCAGAGGAGATTTGTCTGTATTTTCTGGATCCTGCAGGTTTCAAATAAGAAAAAGCTGTGAAAAATCAGTACACAGAAACATCAAGAATATAGTTACTTTCATCAACACTCTTTCTTATTTCTGACAGAAATGTGTCCTTCACTCAAGAAGGAAAGGGAAAATAGAATTGTTTCCACTTTCAGAAGAAAGTGTATATTTCAGTATCTAGTAGGAGTAAAAAGCCTTATCAGCTGCATTTGTAAGTTTCTGAACATTAGAACCATACAGTCTAGAGACACCTCTGCATCTCCGCATGCACGACTGAACTTTTGGAAGTTTTTATATCCTCTCTGATCTCAGAAAGAAAATGCAATCACAGGAATCATGAGTCACACTCTTCCCCTCCCAGTTCTTGGCAGCAGGAAACACCAGTGTCTGAGATAGAACTGTTGGTAATTTACTTTTTTTATCTTAGACACAGTGATGCCAGTGGTAGAAGCAGGGTGTAGCTGCTCTGCTGAAGAAGCACTCAACTAACAGAGAAGGCAGACCCTTGATGACCCTCCATATGCAATAGAAGCAATAGTATTGGTGGCTGTTTTTCCATCCTAGAGAATCATAACTAGGTCCTGCATTTAAATTATGATGGAAGACACCTGCTGTTAGTATGTGAAAGTAGCTTCTTCTCAGCTGTAACACTTGTTAGATGATTATTTAAATTTTATTTCAAACTGGCATTTCTTCTTTCACTGCTTAATATTTCAGATGCACCCAGAAAACACCCTGGCATAGTATACAGTATAAACTGCTGAATGGCCCAGAGAATCTTAATGGTAGCTCCCACTTACACTTTATTTTCTTACTTTTGTGCATGTATTTCCCCATTAGAATAGGGACATTTATAGCTGCTGATTTAAGCATGAATTCATCTACCCAGTTTTCTGCACCTACTGATTACATAGATCAGAGACTGCTGTATTGATTTTTGTTTTCAATTTGCAAAGAAAATATGTTTTACTGCTTCATTTTTTTTTTTTTTATTAGCTTGTCATTTTCAAAGTCTACATCTCTGGAGCAGATGGCAGCTGTGCTCTTTAGGTAAAGCAGAAATAGTTTCTATTCATAGGAGACAAATAAAGGCAAGCTGGAAATTATGAAAAAGAGAGAGGTTAATGGAACCAATTCAGGAAAAACACTAAGTATGTGCTTAAATTTAGGTGTGAGGTGCTGAACTAGATAGACTTAACCACATTGCTTAAAACTAAATGTTTGCTTTAATACCTCGCTAGCTCAGGGATCTGATGGGTAACCTGTAACCTTACTACTATCTCTTACTTCTCATTGATATTATTTGTTGGGTGTACTTCTTTGTCAGATCATAGATATGATCTTATTTTGACATTACATTTCACCAGTCTCTAAAAGTTTAGTTCCAACACCCATTTCAACAGAATACTTAAAACTTCCACAAAGGAAATTCCTCTTCAAGGTTTTCTCAGCTTATTCATGTCAAGGATTCTTACCATTTTTCTTTTTCTAATTCACTTATATTACTTGAATCAGGGTGTGAGTTTTTAATGTGTTTTCTGGAGGATAAGAAGACCTAAATTTCTCACATTTTCTGAGGGGTTTTACAGCTTTAAGCTTAGAAATAATAGATGCTATGAAATTCAATGTGGAATGTCTTGCAGAACTTACTAAGATTCAAAAACATAACCATGTTTGAAGAAATTAAGATGCATTTGAATTATGATTATTTGTGGAGACAGTTGAACAGAAATCTTTTAATGTATATGGTTTAGAAATACTGAAAGAATGGTAAAATTAATAAATTATTTATTTCAGTATTATAAAGAATCTGAACAAAACTTGCATATGCAACCTTTCTTCCTTCCACCCTTTTAGCATATGTATTATACTTATCACATACTCTTATCTCAGTGGAATCCTGACTCACTCAAGTGTCAGCAGCTCCAGTCATTGCAGCAGACTTCCCTCACATTAAACATTTTTTCATTAAGAAGGGGTGGTTCTTGCCCACATTGCAGCAAACCCATGTTGTAAACAAACATATGAGTACATTGCCTGATAACTTCTGAAAACTTCTCTGATTTTACCTTGTTGCACATTTGGTTGTAGCCTTCTTCCTTGAAACTGAAAACAGGCTGAGCTTGCAGGCTTTCCTCACCACTTGCTGAATACCAGAAAACAAAACCAAAATCAAATGCATGAAAATATAGGTCCATTTCTTCTCTGCTGCTTACACCAAAGCAGATGAGGCACTGAGATACAGTGTCTTAAACTGGGATAGAATCTCCCTTTTGTGAACGCTCTGGGAGGGTTAGTACAGGACAAACGCCATATGTCACCACGGAAGAAGACAGCATAATTCAGACTGCCAGAAGATACACCGAAGTAAAGCCCTGTATCAATAGCAGCTATAAGAAAACCTGAAACAATTTAAATCTGTTCTCCCTAACCCAGCTCATTCCTTTGCAGTGCTAAGGGGCAAATACCACAGATTAACTTTGCTGCCAGTACTTCTATAATACCATTGTGCTTTGCAGGAAAACGGTTTAAAATTCCCAGAAACTATGTAATTCACCGATGTCATGTAAGAAGAAAATTAAAATGGCTGTGTCTTCTTGACTTAGAATACTTGAAACAAAGCCTCCAGTTTATAACCAGCAGGCCAGAAGGAGGAATTCTACATCCTTCCCACTTAAGTTTCTCCACATTTTAGGAAACGTTTCAGTATTCAAAGAAATATAAAGTTGAGGACTGTAATTCCATAATCTATTGGCAATATTATACCTTTGCTTCCACTCCCAGCTTTTATTGTTATTTAATTTTTGAGTATTCAGGAGAGCACAGCATAGAGCACAAAGTTCTTCCATAGAGTTAGTCATCTCTCTAAGTACTACCCTATGCAAGATGGGTGTGCTCTCAAATGAATAACAATAGACCTGGGAGCAGAGGCTTCTGGATTTGAACATGAACAAGCCCAGAAGAGAGAGGATCTGTCTGCCAGACAGAACAGGAGGCATAGTGTTTCCAGGAGATAAGTAGGAGTGATTGGATATGAAGTTTGTGGGAGAAGTATTTTAGCAACTGAGTCAAAAATAGGCTGTGATTCCATCAGTGAGTTGTATAAAATGGGGTAAAATCAGACCAACATGAATGACTTAAAAACTTAAGCTGAGTTAAAGCATCTTTGAGGGTCTTATAGCTTTGTTCCTAGACTGTTCCTAGACTTAAAAATCACACTTGGGCATTCCTGCCTTGTGGTACTGTCTTGAGCAGTTTAGCCAGAGCTGCAAATCAGGGTGAAGAGTATGTTTGTACCTACAGCTATGAAACAGGCCTAACTCTAAAATTGACTTGTTTTGCTAATACCAAAGTTGAATTCAGGCAACACATAATCCCACTTCTGTCATATGGTGAAAGGATGCAGCTGCTTACCAGGCTCTGCTTTTGTGTTGGGGGTGGAGGCTCTGTTGCTCTGGTTGCCTGAATAAGCCCAATGCAAAGCCACACTTCGGCAGACAGTGAGTTGAACAGTGCCTTGAGCCTTGCGCAGCAAATCTGTAACTGTTTGGCGTGGCAGACCAGACACAAAAGTCTCATTCACCTGAAAAATACAACGATGTGTATTTCCAGATTCCTGTAACACAAAGCCTTTTTCTAATCATATATCCTAGGACTGAGCAATCTTTATATAACTTCTTGGAACTTCATGTGTCCTCATTTTCTCCCATTTCTGGGAAAGAATTCTCATTCTTTCCTAACTTGCTTGATCCTGCATCTCTATGTCTTTACATCAGGATTGCCAGCAGGACCACAAAAGTATAGTCTGAGAGAGTAAGTGGGCATTCCCCCATTCTTCAGCGAGAAGATGAAGGAGAGATGGAAGTGAATGCAAACCAGAAAATCAAACAATTTTGAAACTCGTGGAGGGAGACGAAAAAATAATTTGGGGCAACAAACAGGACAACCCTCTGACCACCAGGAGCCAAGGGACACCACTTTCTACATGTTACTGTGCAAAGCAGCATCAGGTGTCCAGTCTGCACCACCTTTATATTGAACAGATGCTCATTATAGAGTAACTAGAGAAAATGTAGGCCAAAGCAGTGAAGAACAAACATTACCTTAAGTAGGATGTCACCAACTTGAAGTCTCCCATCCAGATCTGCACTGCTGTCTGGGCTGATGGCTTTTATAAGGATAGCCCTGCCATTTTTTCCACCTACCAGTGCAAATCCTAGGCTTCCATTTTCTGCTTTTTCCAGCTCAATCTTAATAATGAAGTCCTACAATAGACAAGGATGCAGTCTAAAGTGGAGTTTATTCAGGGCTGTATTTTGTTGGCATTTTTATTACCAAAGATTCCCATTATGCTTCACGGTCTTCACTGTCTGATGTGGATTATGGGATATATCCTACTCTTTAATAGATCTGTAGAGCTTCAAGGGATCAACATAACAGCTGCATGTAAGTATCAGAATGAAAATAGCACATACTTATTTTCATACTCTTTTTAATAATTGCTGCTGGGGAAAATAACCCCTTAAGAACAAAGAAATGTGTACTTCTGTAATCCTTTTATAAGGTAACAAATAAATCACCTTAAATGACAAATAAGGCATTCTTATCTCCAGCATGACAGTAATGCAGTACATAGTTCATTCTTTTATATTTCTATAACTTAAATCTTATCTTGTAATCCCAACATTCCCATCTCTTTTCCTTTAGCACTTCATTTGCTTTTAAAATCAGCTGCTTTTTTAGGGTCAAGTACTATGTCAGAAATAGCAGCAAGCTAGAAATGTTTATGACTTTCAGCATGACTAGTTCCAATGCCACAAATATCAGTCTTGGAAATTACTTTTGCAAGTTGAACAGATAAACCCTCATGGATTAAATCATGCAGAAGAAGCAGTAATAATGATGATATAATCATAAGTGAGAAAATTGCTCCAATTTTTTGCAAGGTTAGAGGTCTGTTTTTAACAAGAGACAGCTTTTTTTTTCCCCCCAAACCACAATCAAAGAAAACTACTTAATCTATTTACATGAAATATCAGTCCAAATTTGTGTAATTTCAAATAACATTACTTCCCATGTGTTTGCACCAACAGAAGTAATGTTTGCCCTTGTAAGAATTTTCAAGCATTGTATGCTGACCATGGAAACAACTTTTTTTCCCCCAAGAACAATTCCTGTGTATTTAGGAATTCATAATTTAATAATAAATAATTTTAAAATGCATTACTCTTCCCAAATTCAAATTATATTGGTTTATGTCAGTGCTGCATAATACTCCAACGATTTGGGGTAATTTTACTCTCTTTTCAAATGTCCATCTGAAAATTGCAGTATGAAACATATTAATCTCAGTTTTCAAAGAGTGTTGTGGAAAATGTTTCACAATTACACATATTTTCCCCAGAATCCCATGCTGTGACATTCTGTGGTTTTTTCCTGTTCTACTTTATTCTAAGCATCGAAAAACAGCAACAGAAGAGTCTGTCCCCAGGAGGTGCTCAGTGCATTCTGCTCTGAAACAATTCAGCACTTACAGGACACTCTCCAAGTGCATTGTATTCACATTTTCAGAGAGGAAGAAAATACATTAAATACTATTATTGAAAAAATCTCACTCTGTATAGCTCACTTCACTTGATGAACTACCTCACACCTCAGAGTGTCACTTACTTTACATTCTGGAGAATCGGGAGTGTTCTGCTGAGCATCACAGTTTGTTTCCTCCAAATGTTTCTCTGTGAAAAAGCAACAACAATTTTTACATAGTTGTACTGGTAAAATACTCTACAGTATAACACTCAAAATCTTATTCAGAGACATAATAAAACATTTTCTATTTTACATGTGAAATACAAAATAAAACCTATGGATTTATGTGCCCTAAAACTTCTAAAATGTGAACCGCACTGTGACTTTTTACCTCTCTGTGAGCAGGTTCCAAAACAAGCTTTAAAAATTGCATGCTTGTCTTGGGGTGACAGCATAAGAGACACCAAATGGACAACAGTAATGCATAAATGTTCTCTGAAACTCTGAGGGAGGCAGGTTTTTTTTACGAAGAGTTAATCTTTCCCAGGCGATGCCATTACCACCTACAGACTTATTTTCTTTCAAAGAGAAGGCACAAAATTTTACAAATCCTAATTGAAAAATGCAAAGTTCCTTACCACATTGATGCAGCAGATGCTGTTCCGGGGAGTTCAGGTTTTCATTTGACAAACAAATATTGGGTTTCTCTGTTTCAGCCAGTGGCCCTAAAAACATACACGTATGTTTGTTCTGACAGGCCTCCTGCTGAACTTCATGTGCACATGGAATGTAACCTCTGTGCTTAGGTTATTAAACAAAGCATCAATATCCAATATTGATACTATATGAAGAGACTACTGCATGATTAAGTTTGCCAATTTGCACAGAGATACAAACATTTCAGTTGTGAATTGTAGAGATACTGCATCTCAGCCATTGCTATTTTAAAAATTGTAACAACAATCAGAGATCAGACTGAGTCATTCTAGACATGTGGCAATGATCAGGCAGACGAAGGAACACTCCCACCTCTACCCAGCCCCCCCAGTTTGGTGGTTTTGCTTTATCATATTTTGGTGATTTTAGCTGTCTTCCACTAAGTACTCTTAATGTGTGTATTATGGAAAATAATGAATGTACTGTAGTTTAAAAAAAAGCTGCCTGTTGGCAATTGCAGTTTTAATATGTGTTCTCATAACTAAGAGAACCTATAAAAATGAAGGCCTACTTTCTTAATAACAAAGTATTACAGATTTATCTATAAATCTATCAGTGATGATAGCAAATGGAACACCAAATACAAAATTACTATAGGTTTTTAAAAGCGCCTATAAAAGGAAGAATAATAGAATCATAGAATGGTTTGGGTTGGAAAGGACCTTAAAGATCATCTAGTTGCCACCCTCTGCCATGAGCAGGGACACCTTTCACTCGACCAGGTTGCTCAAAGCCCCATCCAGCCTGGACCTGGAGATTTTCAGGCATGAGGCGTCCACAACTTCTCTGGGCAACCTGTTCCAGTGTCTCACCACCTTCACAGTAAAAAAAGTCTCCCTACTATCTAATTTAAACCTTCCCTCTTTCAGTTTGATAACATTCCCCCTTGTCCTAGCACTACCTGCCTTTGTCAAAAGTCCCTCTCCAGTACCCCTTTAGGTACTGGAAATTGCTCTAAGGTGTCCTTGGAGTCTGCTCTTGTCCAGGATGAACAGCTCCGACTCTCCCAGCCTGTCTTCACAGGAGAGGTGCTCCAGCCCTCTGAGCATCTTTACGGCCTCCTCTTTAAATTTCTGCAACAGGTTCATGTGCTGCTTGTGCTGGAGAGCCCAGAGCTGGACGCAGCACTCCAGGTGGGGTCTCACAGAGTAGAGGGGCAGAATCCCCTCCCTGAGCCTGCTGGCCACACTGCTTTTGGTGCATCCAAGGACATGATTTCTGGGCTGTGATTGCACATTGCTCGGTCATGTTGAGCTTATAATCAACCAACACCCTACAGTTCTTCTCAGGGCTGCTCTCAATCCATTCTCTGCCCAGCCTGTGTTTGTGCTTGGGATTGCTCCGACCCATGTGCAGGACCTTACACATCTTGTTTTATAGGAGAGGCAGGTAACTGTGCCAGAGTAGAGTTCATAACTCTGTATCAGAGGTGGATCAGGTCTGGTTATCCATTTGAAGGTGTCTTGAGAAATCTTGGAATCTGCAAAGCTCACACAAGGCTGTGTGAGCAAGGTCCTACCGGGATATACATTTGCAGTGCTTTGGTTCTGAGAGTTATGAGTTAACTGAGAGTGCACTTATCTTTCTCCATATCTTGTAGAAAATCACATCAGTTTATAGAAACATACACATGGCTATGTGTGGTAAAGTAGGAAATCTGCAACTAACTTGACTTGGAATAAGTTCTTCAGGTAACCATATGCCAGTATTTAGATGAGTGTAGGCATGTGAACAATTGTGGTCCAGGGTTACCTTTGTAGGTCATCTTCGCATGATTTAAAAAAACCCATTGAGACATCCGTTCAAGTAAATGAAACTGGGGTGAGGCCTGACTTAATGCGGCCAAGTGTGCACTGGAAAGTACTGCTTGCATAATGAACACCTTTTGTATGTGCTAACCTAGATGTGATACCTCTCCTTCCACCTGAGGGTGCAGGTGCAACCTGTGCTTGCTGAGACTCCTTCCACTGCTAGAGCAAATTTGGTCAAGTCTTTGTAGTGCAGATGATTACTGAAGTTTTGTATCAGTTAGAATATCAAATATCTCCCCTGACAGGGATATTTATATTAACTAAGAGATACTGGTGCTGCCTGCTTCTGATTTTATATAGTTTATTGTTAACAGTTTAAAAAAGTGGTCTAGATGATGAAGTAGTGGTTCATATTAAATACTGGCTCAAGAAGTGCTGGAAAACTCCTCAGAGAACAGTTTCAGTTAAAACAGATGTTGAAACGATCACATAAAATTCCTATTTAATAACAAATTTAAAAAATAGAAAATAAATATGTAATAAATTATTTTTTTACAGATAACTATAAATTTTATTGCTGTCCTTAAACAACTACCAAATTTTCTTCAGACCCTTAAAATGGCCATAAGAGAAATACTGAATGCCAAGTTACAATCTGTTAATAACTTTTAAATCAATGAATCAGTACTTTATCCTTATTTTCAAAATCAGAAGCAAGTTTTGAACTAAAACCCAAAAATATTAGCCTTACTTACTATTTTCCTGCTCTATAGGAACCACTGGATTGCCATTTCTGGGGGCAGAAAAAGTAAAATATGTGAGCCATTAAGAGCTGCATGCTTTGTAAAGCACATATGAAAATTATTTTTAGAAAGTCAATTGTCTAAACTGTAGTTGTGCTTCTATGATTTTGTTAGTGGTGCTTTTCTAAAGAGAATTTATATCAGTATATGAAAATATTTGACTACAGTGAAATATTTTATTTAAATGTATTGGGGAAAAAAATAAGCATGTTCAATCACCTGGCCCAATATAGAACTGCTTTCTGGTCCATTTTGAATTCAGCTTTGGTTACTCCCTGTATAAAGTGGGAATACTTTTGTTTAAGTTCCTTTACCCTATTTCTGTTTCCCTCCTTGGTTTGTAAATTCTGACTATCAGGAGGTGCTGCCTACTAACTTGTACAGCAAGATGCATAATGAGGTAGCAGTTTCTTCTTCCGTTAGATAAGCACAGGTTAATAAAATGATAAAATTTTGAACTATGTTAAGACAGCTCTGACAGCCATTCTGTCACATGCTCTGGTTATGTAACTTAGTTAGTCACATGCTTTGGGTTAATATTTTACTGTTCCTCTGAGATCTTTGGAAGCTATTTCTGCATCAGTCCAGGTGTGATATCAGACTGTGGAACACAATGAATCTAAAGTGCAGCCATGAACTGATGACCGAAATCCTTTACAGCCAGTTGTTGTTCAGGCCCGGAAAGACTTTTTGTTCATGCTGCAGATTAAATGCTGCATTTTTAGCACCTTTCTAAAATGTTTTGCTGTTGAAAACTATCTCCCATCGGAGGTAGTTTCTTGCTTGCAGTTGTGAATCTGAGATTGTAAGGAGAAAGTTGACACTAGTAGTGGAAATACAAAGATTTTCCTTGGAGAACAAGACATATGAAAATGGTGCTCAGCCTCACAGTTAAAGGCTTCACGTTTGTTTTTGGATTATTAAATTTAAAGAGTTCTCATTTGCATTGTATGGGTCTACTTGTGCTTGCTGTGTAAATTGTAATTACAAGGAGTTAGGATACCTTATGAATGTTACTTATCAGGTTGCAACATTCAGACCTTTGAGATAAAGCATTTTTCTGTTTTGTGTTGTCTGACTTGTTGATGTAAAATTTAGAAACCTGCTTCAGCATTAGGATCAAGCATGCTCAGATTTACCTCGTGGCTTTGATTTGAACATTCTGGGTGGCAGCTTCACACACTCTCACTGCATCATCCAGGCTAATGCCCTCAGTCCACAGTCCACAGATGTAAACAATCTGATCTCGTGGCTGCAAACTGCCTTCCACACTGGCAGGAGAGCCAGGCACTATCTCTAGCACATAAATACCTTGTAACTTGCTTCCAGCTCCTCCTGTCAGCTTCAAGCCTAGAATAATGCAGAGAAAGCATCTTTTGTGGCAGCGTGTTTTGAATTTCACTGTCAGTGACATAAAGTCTAGTGGAACAGATGTGAGCCATTGAAACATAGGCTGAACAAATCACTGACATTGTAAATAACAGTCTTGCCCCAGTAAGATGGGTGTACAAGCTGGACTGAGAGAGTGAAATGCCACTAGATGTTTAAAAAAGTACGGAAAAACTTAAATGGTGGTGTCCATCTCTGTGTTTCAGTGATTCTGTAGTGCTTTATTTCACCTGATGTTCAATAGTCATTGCAATAGGGCACTGAGCTGCACAGCAGCAGCTCCCTCATTACCAGCACATTTAAATGCCTTGCAGTCTTCAGGGTGCCATTGGGAATGGAAGCCTAAGACAGCTGACGAGGTGCCTACACTGTGCAAATGACATTCAAAGAATCTCTGAATAAACTAGTTCCTACCTGGAAACAGGATGTTGTACATGAGCAAATATAGCCATACTGTTTCCTGAGCCTACAATTTTATCTGTGTGAAGTACTCACAATATGCTGCAGAAATACCAAGAACTCACATCATGGGGATTTCTTTTATCATTTGTATTGCACAATGTAGATAAAGCCTTGTGTCTGTGGTGAATCAAGGATTCAAGTGCAGATTTTTTGAACAGCAAACTGTAGTCTCAACCTGTGGGTCATCCTTCTTAAACCTTACCTTTTCTTCAATTTTTTTCTTTCCCTCCAAATATATCTTTATGTGTCTCTGCAGGTAGTAGACATTATTGTCCAACTACCCAAAACTTGTGTCTATCAGTAACATAAAAATATGAGACTGGAAATCTGCCAGAAATTCAGTTAATAAGGTGATAATGCAAAGATAATTTTTCCAACTATCTTTGTTAGTCTAATAAGAGATATTAGTCTTCCCTCTTAGGTGTTGCCCAAAATAAAGCTCTCATTCCTTGGTCATGGGTGATCACAAAGAGCATAAAGGTGTCGAGGTCAGCTTGGATCATACTGATCCGAGACCACAGTTGCTTATGATTCCTAATGCTGTCATTCCTGTCCAAAATAGCAAGTACAGCATTTACTACACACCTAGCTGTCCATCGGCACCCTTTGTGAGAGTAATTTCAGGAATCTCATCTGGCCTGACGGAGGGACGTGGGTCACTGTCAGCACGACCAACCACAAGGTGCAGATCTGGAGGAGAGCTCTGCAGTAAAGTCAGGACTTCATTGCATGGTAAAGATGTGACATCAATTCCATTCACCTAAATGACAAACCAGTAAAATCATGTCATAGAACTCACTGACCATCATTTACTTCTCCCTCCACTCTGAATTTTACTTATGAACTTAAATTAGTTTTTACGTCCTTGTTATTGCTTTGCTGTGGTATTTAATGTCAGTAAATTCAACAGTTACGATTGCAGTAATATTTCTTTTTTGAACTTCTATTTTTTTGAATGCAGAGCCTTAATAAAAATAGCATTTTTCTCCCTTGAAACTCAAGGTCTTGTTGCAAAAAAACAAAGAAGAGAATCTTATGCAACAAATTAAACATGAACTAGGCTGAAAAAAAGGTTTTATTCTTACATTACAAAGGACATAATTCCTGCATCCTTTGTGTGTCACCTATCACCTTATTACATTAATTCAGTTTATGTAATTTAATTGGGAAGGCATTTAATGTCTCACTTGCCTTGCATTGCTCCTAGATTCATGTTATTTGCCTGGTCATACAATCTATTCAGTCTGAAATTTATCCAACTGAGGTCAGCAGAATTAGATTTACTATATGATTTATTTACATACCCAGAAAGGTGATAAACTGGGTGCTACCAAATGAAGAATGCCAAAGCTAAATGACATTGATCTGAAAATATTTTCTCCTCTGTTTAAACTTAAACAATTACTGTACCATAATGATTCTGTCTCCCCGTCTCAGTCTTCCATCAGAAAGGGCAGGATCATTCAAGATTTCATCAACGTACAGGCAAGTGTCCATTTTGTTAAGAACTACAGAGAATCCATAACCGTTGTTCTCTGACTTTGTCAAAGTCACAAAGATCTCCATTTCCTATTAAAACAAGCACAAGGTATGTCTGATGTAGGCTTTTCTGTTGCTTCATTAACATCTTCCATTATTTTTATGTGCAGAATATGAGGAATCAGATCCTCAGAAGGTACAGCAAGAGTATGCAAAAGGTGTTCTGCCATATCCCAGAATTGTGGAGGTTTGTGTGGATTGATTGATAGGGCCTAATAAGGCAGACAATGCCACCAGGACCTGGGATTTGGTCATTTGGAATGTGTGAAGAAAGGCTCTGAGCTGACAAGCATTGCAATAGCAGGGTGCAAATATTACTGTTGTTACTGCTATTGCTGTAACACCACTGAAGGAAATGCCTGGAGCTAAATTTTGTCCGCTGTGCTCTCAAATTAGTAGGAATTCAGAGCTCATTAGTGTCAGTAGGAATGCAAGATGTTCAGAATTTGGCACGACTGAGCCTTATATTTTGAATAGTAATTAGCACAAGGATCATACTTTCTTATCAGGACATTACAGCAATATCACTGTAACAAAGTGATTTTCTGCATGGGCTTGAAACATGGCAGAAAAAACCCAAGTAGCTGACTCCAGTTAATTTTAGAAGCTACTAGAGAGCTTTTAGGCCTTTGTACACTGAGAATAATAATGCAGAATTTTGGAAATTTGGAGAAATAATAAGATGTCAAGAAAAGAAATGGCCTTAAGGAAAATGGTTGGGAATTCTGGAGAGCTGAGCATAGTGGAAGGTCTGCTTTATTTGAAGGTTGTGGATATTCAGGAAAGAAAAAAAAAAAAAAAAAAAAAAAAAAAAAAAAAAAAAAAAAGTAATGTGGAAATAGCATAGAAAATGAGTTAAAATGAGCATTTAAGAATGTAACATTTAAAAAATTATTTCTTTTCCCTTGTATTCTAGCTGTTAGTAATTTGGTGCCTATCACATACCCGAGTGCAGTCTTCATTTTCTTCCTTCTCTTCCTCTGGTTCCTCCAAGTCCTCCCATTCGTTGTCACTGTCATGTGTCTCTCTAGCAGGCAGGGATGATGATGAGGGACCACAAACACGCGGTTGTGGGGTCTCGGTGGTTGCAGAGACTCTCTCAGAGCTTCCTCCTCGTGAAAGTGAGGTCACAGCTGAGCTGATAGTGAGATACTCTTCATCAATAGGGGTTAGAGAGAGAGTTTCAGGCATACATTTTGTGTTCAATAGATCATCATGACTCTTATCAAATACGCGGCTGGAAAATAAAAAGATTGCAGTGCTGGGGTTTTCCTCCATATGCTTTATTAGGTGGCCACTGAAAAGTCTACTGCTTATGTATTACCTTACTTTCATTTTAACTGAATTACTAGTTATGGTATTGAATTGCTGTCTGAATC
This sequence comes from Machaerirhynchus nigripectus, assembly GCA_013397975.1. NCBI lineage: Eukaryota > Metazoa > Chordata > Aves > Passeriformes > Dicruridae > Machaerirhynchus > Machaerirhynchus nigripectus. Next base: position 568,039 of record VZRQ01003882.1, on the reverse strand, counting down.
CTCCAATGCTCATATTAAAAAAAAAAAGTAATCAATATTTTGCAAAGCTACTTGAAAGATTAAAAAGCTTTCATTCTTTACCTTTGCACAATCTTGCAGTCTTTTAGTTTTTTAAGGCATTAGTTAGTACTTTGGTTGCTTCTCAAAAATAATAATTGGATAATGCCTAGACCATTAATTATTTCATCTTCTATAAACAAATTAATTAACCTTTCTGGTAAGTGGTATGCACATTAAAATAAAACTACAATTTTTATATTAGCATTCATCTTGAAAAAGGAATGCCAGCCACATTTCTGGCTTCTACAGGTCTTTCCTTGGTAATTGGGCTCAGACCAGAAACATGAAATAGGAAGTGGTTCCTGTTTCTTCATGAAAAGTAGAAGTCCTTACTCCTTTTTGTAAGCTTGCCTTTATTCTAATGCTTGCCTTGAAGTGTATGAGTTGTCTGAAAGACATCAATGGACTTATTAAATGAATCGAATTAAAATTATTTTTGAATCTATTCCACTACATTGCAGACAAAGTATTCGGCACTTTTGGTGTTCAATCCAAACTGTAATCATACATGCTGTGTTTAATAGTTTTGGCTGTTGTCCTTAATGAACCAACTGTGGCATTGTCTCCCAAAAATTTACCATTAAAGCTCGTAAAAATGCTGGAAACAATTTTTTTCTTTTTTTGAAAGTATGTTTTCTTCATATCAATCCTTATTGAAATACTGCTAAACCTCATTCATCTTAAAAACACTTAAAATGGCATGTTCATATCTAAGTCAGCCAGGATCTTTTGCTCTTTGATAGAAGTGAACTGTCCATCATCTCCCAAGCAAACATACACAACTAAAATGAAAACAAACTGCACATCCGGTATGAAATCACAGAAGATCTCCATAAAATTCATATCAGAGAATTTATTCATTTGCATGAAATGTTTTGAGCAATCTGAAGAAATTTCTTCATTAATCAAAAGGAAGTCCTTTATTAATGCCTATTTCCTTCTGGGGATTTTGTGTGGTTTTAGCTGGAAGGATTTAAATTGAGATTATGTTTAGAATACTGTTTAAAATGCATGTCATCTTAAACTTCTCTGCCTGCCTTTAAAAAATGCAAAAGCTGATACTAAATGATACTGAAAATGCATCAAACAAAAACATTTATTTCAGAACTTCCTTCTTGGAAAGAATCCAAAACTTTTCTTGGAAATGATATTTTCCCACAATAAACATAGTTTTGTTGAATCTGTATTATCTCTTGGCAAATATGTTTGCTGTAGACATATTTCTGCTGGTTTTACTCTCAGAAGTAAAAAAGCAGATAATTAAGCAGGAGCTTCATTCATGAATCTAGTGAAACTTCTCCACTCAACAAAGAGAAGCTAAAATTATGAATTGCCATTATGATCCCACTTTACTTGCAGTGTCAGGTAGTGCTGTCACTTCGCAGAGACTGCAATGTGTGTCTGGGGCCGTGCTTGATGAGTGTAAAAAGTAACAAAATGATTTCAAGTGACTGTGTGGAGAAATAGAAATTAGTTTCTCAATAAAATTACTAAAGCTGTAAGTTAAAGGTTGCTAGGAGGCTTTTAATTTGTCTTTGCATCAATCCTTTCTGTTCTGATAATTTATATTTTTTTGCACTGAGAAAGATAATGAAAATGGAATGGCTTGTCTTCTGTGTGATGGTGTCTGATATATCCAGAAGAGTGTAAAAGGAGACTGAGTCCATTTGCACTATATTTTATTGTTTAATTCCTCTGGCTCAGGGGTTCTAATGGCTTCTGAAGACCAGAAAACAGAAAATAACTTTTTGTTTTCCTCCTTGATCACAGTTTATCTTCTGAGGTTTTTTTATTTCCTATGAAAAAATTTGATATTAAAAGATCATACAATAAGAAAAATTTATGGTGCCTATTTAAGTCAACTCTGAAAAAAATTGAAAGTAAAAGCTCATATAATCAATTAAAAAGTATTTGTTTCCTATTTATTTGAACAAGAGTCTCCCCACTGATTTCAAATGGCTTCAGCTGAACAGCATAAATGATCACAGTGGTGCAGAACTCTTACAAGTATCTTGCAATGCAGACTTATGCGAAATTCTAATAAAATGAGAGTAAATAGGGAAAGCAGATTAGGTGAGTCAGAATAAGATGATAAAATAAAATCTTCAGTAATCAGGAGTGATTAGAAGCAGAGAGCCCTGTACTTAAACCTAAGTGATTCACTTTCAAAATTCTAAGAGTCAAAGGAGGGCTGCAGAACAGATTTCGGTATTCCCTACCTTTTGGCCTGTCCAAATTCACATGGTGAGTAGCAGTTCTGCTTCACTTCCTCTTCTAGGGAGTGGAGAACTTCAGAACTGGAAGCTTCTTGATGAATCTTCCAAAGATGCTTATAGAAACTCTCTCTGGAAGTTGGGAGTTTCTGTATGGGTTTCTCCTGAAACTCAGCTTCCTGCTCTTCGTAAGCTGAGCTGTCATCCTCAGGAGGCTCACTGAAATCTTCTCCCATTGGAGAATCGAGGCAGTCTTCAAGATCTGGAGAGGTGCTACCTCCGTCACTGGTAGATTGATCCATGCTGTTTCCTGCCTCTGTGCTGCCTGGCATTTCTGCTACAAAGTCCTTAATTGGAGATGGTGCTGGAGTCTATCAAAATAACAGAAAGGTTAGTGTAACTCCTTTTTAACCTCCCATCTTTTTTCCTTCAAGAGAAATATATTTTGAAAAAGCAGTATTAATAAGCTTCTGAATGGAAAAATATCAAATGGCAGCTGGAAGGGAGGAGAAAAAATAGAAGGAGGTACTCTCTCACTAAGTAACTCTTCTATCTTTATGCTTATTTTTCATGTTCTACAAGACTTCCAGTAACAACTAGTACACCAGATCACTTTTCCCAATGAATTATTTCCTAGAGGTTCTTTTTTTTATTATTTCTGTTCATATCATGCCTCAATTTTGTGTCTGTATTCTCTTCATTCCATAGAAGTAACTTCCAGACTAGACTCCCGTGCCACTGGCCATAGAAATCAGCCAAGGGCACACTGCAGCAGAGCAGTAGGAGTCAGTTTGTTATCTGGAGATGGTTCTGACTGTCATTTCTGTCTGCCCGTGGGTGGCTATAAATCCTAGTGGGACAGGCACCATGAGTGGGCCATTCTGAATGGAGCAAGAGTAGTACAAATGCATATTTATTATAAGAGTACTTGTTATGTGTCCATGACGTGTGTTCATGGAGCAGCAGTAAAAATGCTAGCACATCTAATGGCACTGTTTTAGTCTCTGCAGTGTCTACAGTTTGGTTGGGGTTTTCTGTTTGTCTGTGTGTTTTGTTTGTTTGTGTTTTGTTTTCCCCCCTGCAGATTCTGCTAACTATCAGTAAGAACCTGAATAACCAGTTGAAACCATTATTTCATTTATATAACTTCATTAAGAGATGTTCTGGAGAGGAAAAGTTCTTTATTTTCTTCTCACATTGGGGAGTTACAATAGCTGCATTTGAGAATATCTGCAGTTTCTGGCTGAGGATCTGGCAGAGCATTTTTAGAAGCACCACTGGAAGACGTGCTTGGGTATGTGCAGTTTCACTCCAATGACACCATGGCGACTCAATGGACTGCGATAAGTATGTTTCACATCTGCCAGATTTGTATTATTTTGGTTGCTAAGGAAATATCAGTTGAACTCTACTGGCTGAGTTGAAACCAGGAAGGGAAAGAAATGGAATAGAGGGCCTTGGAAAAAAGGGAAGGTTGCCTTGTTCAAGACCGGATAGAAAATGTAGTAGTGTCTTTCCAGGTTTATAGAAGCAAATTTCTATCAGAAGCTTTGCCTTACCAGAGCAATCTGCTCTATTTCTGGAAGAACACCTTTTGGTGGTCTGCAAAGTAGCAGTGTCACTTCTCGAGGAGCTCCTCTCAACAAATGGAGGACATCCTAAACAGAAAGAAGGAATATTATATTTCTGATGGAACACAGTCTGTCGTACATGTCATTTTACCAACTGAGATGGAGAAAATGTCTATTGTGAATGCTACGTTTCCCGTATTTGTGCCTCTCAGCAGTGTCTGAGGGCCAGTAGTTACCACTGGAGGATTGCATATAAGTGGACCATAGTTTGTATGTGAACATGTATCTAAAGTAAAGTCAGTTCTGTTTACAAACTTCTGTTTCACCAACAGACACATAGATTTAGGTTAATTAATTTCCTTTTCTTGAAGAAAAAAGAATTTTGAGGCAAATTCTTTCAAACCACATGTGGCAGTAAAACATTTTGGTCAATTATTTCAGCATAGCTCCCCAAACTGCCATATTCCAATGAAAAAAATAAATCCACATGTAGGCAATTACCATTGAATTTCTTCATTGAGTATAGAATTTGTCATTCCAGGTTAAAAACTTACACAGGACTTGCCACTCTTGGTAGAAATTTGAATCTGGGGCATTATATATTTAGCATGAGACTACAAAGCACAAATGACCACAGGGGGAAAATTGTTCCAGTCATGCATAATAGCAACAAAGATTCCAACTAATTAACAACTGGTGTGCATCTAACAATAGAACTCATACATTAGTGGTAGAAACTTATAAATTAAATAGCAGAGGAAATTCTCTGTCAGAATTCATTTAGAAAGCAAATTCTACATAGGAGTTCTAGAGAAGAAGCCTACATAGAAATCAGATTAATTATATGCAAGTTCTGCCTTCCTCTGGTGATAATTAGGTTTAAATGCATTGTCTTTATTAACCTGTTACCCATACGGATCCCCAATAATAAAACTTTCTGCTACCTGATACAGGAGCCCATGGAGAGGTTTCCCATTCACAGCTAAAATGACGTCTCCGACTTCAATTTCTCCATTCTCTTCAGCTGGCTGCCCTGGAAACAGTCTTTTGATCCTAACAATAGCTCCTCCAATGTGTTTGCAAGCAGCTCCTTCCATCTGCAGAACACTAAATCCAAGGCCTCCAGAATTCTTGGTTAATTTCACTTCAAATGTATTGTCTGCTCAAAGCAGAGATTGAAAAAAAAATGGGAACCGTGGCATATGTACCCCCTAAGGAGCTGAAATAGACTATACTCTCCAAACACTTTTTCCCTGTGTGCTGCAAAGGTACATCTACTGATACTAATGTCAAAAGAAGGTTTAGGTGTTCCTTTATCTTACATAAGTCTTTGAAATTTCCCAGGCAGAATAGGGAAAACTGGAATCTATTTCACCATGTGTTCACGGTCTAGTACAAACCCATAAAGGAAAAAGCTTTTTGTACCAACATAAAGAGATTCACATGCTATCTTTTTCTGACATTCTTCTGTAAGTGGTGCACAGATTTTACTGTTCTGTAACTGCCCGGTGTTAGTTTAGGTCCTGCACTAACCAGCATAAGTTAGAATTGGAGCTACTGCTCTTTCCAGTCAAGAACGAGAGATCAGGCATCTCCCAGCTGAATTCCAGTGTAGAGGAGTAACTGCCCCATGGAAAAGTATGGTTCAGACTTAGTGTTTATGAGACAACCTTCAGTAAAAGATACAGCATTATTTGTTGGCTAAATTCTGTGTAAGTGATCTCTAAATCTTCTGCTTTTAAGAAATTAAGTGATGGCAGTCTCCAGTTCACTCCAGCTTCATCACTGTCACAGCATCAGCAGTTGTGCTGGTGAGGCTCTCTCTGGGTAACAGCCTGGCCACATCCACAGAGCTGCTTCCTGCCCGAGAGTGCTGTGGAGTACAGACAGGAGTGTCCCCTTGCCAACCCAATCTCACAAGGCTGAGAGATTATACTACAGTATTTATGATCATACTACATATTGAGATCATACTACAGTATTTATGCCTAGGATAAATTCAGCTATACCTAGCCACTATAACTCTAAGTATATCAGAAATATTTTTTTCAGAACTGATTTTTGATAATGTCATTAATATTGAATGTTATCATTTTATTCAGCATACAGTTTTTTCCTTCCAACCCACAGAAATTTCATAGAATTATTTTCATTCATTCGTTTCCTTCACATCGTAGGAAGTCATGCTGAGTTCCTCCTTTATCACTTACCATCTGTCAAAAAGCAGCAGTCCTTGGTACCGTCTGTGAGGGATGTTGCCACAGAAACAACTGCACATTGGTCCTCCTTTCTGTCATTAGCAGTCAGACATTGCTCTGCCAATTGATAGTTTCCCCTTTCTAGAACCAGGTTGGCAATCTAAAACAGTGATGAACAGGTTCCAGTTACACAGGACACAGTGAGCCCTAAATCTTTTTACTTTTCTGTTTAAACGAATGGGTTGGAGTAGAGCGGGAGCAGTTCTCTAGGCCAAGCTTGGCTACTGTGCTTCATACTAAGTCAAATTTAATCTACTGGGTATCTTATTGACCTCTGCTGTTGTACAAACCTGGCCAGATTTCTTAAGGTGTTCCACAGCCTGTTTGTGCGTGATGCCACAGAGGCTGATGCCATCTACTTCCAGCAGACGGTCACCTGAGGTAAAAAAACCAAAGAACATCAAGTTGCTTTGATGTTCAGGTCCAGAGGGTGTAAACCTTGAGGCTGCCCACGTTACAATAAGTCTTCATCCTTACATGGGTCAAATTAATATTAATTCATAGAAAAGCAGTGCTGCTTGCTGTACAGCATTCTATAACTAGCAGCTAAAACATTCCAGGGTATTCTGTAAATAAGTGCAGTGATAGAATCTGGTTATCATAGTAACAGTAATGTCAGAGTCACTAGTCTGATGGCAGCTACAGAGAGTAACTCTACAATGTTGCTATGAGGCTTCTGGTTTCTCAGTGGGATCCCTACATGTAGCACAGGGACAGGCTGAGGAATGATGGACCATATATTACATTTTGCAGCTGTAAGACCTCCAATCCCAAATGTGTTTCATTGTCCAAACTAACACTTAGTTCTGCAGCCCAGGGTTTTATTGCCAGACACGTTACCTATCTTTATTTGTCCATCCTTATCTGCTGGTCCCCTGGGAATAATTGACTTCACATATATCCCACCATGACGCACACTGGTGTTAATTCCACCCTGCAAAACATGCCCATAGATTAGAGTCTTCATATATTTTTCCTGTGGTAAAAATCAAAGCAACTTACACATGCATTGCAAAGTATCTGCTTCAGAAATTAATTTTCCTTTAAATATTGGAAAAAAGGGAAAGAGGATATAATTTCAAAACCCCATCTAGTTAAAATATACTTCCATAGGCAGTAATCTTATTTTATTTTCTCAGGAAAATGCAATGTATTTCTATGTGACTATATAAAAATATTTAGTAAATGTTCATAAATTTTTCCCTAAGCTCACATAAAATGATCTTGCACCTTTCAATTATTTTCTAGCCCAGCTTCTAAGCTGTGCAATATCCATTCTGCAATTATTAATCTTTCAGACAAGAAATAAAGCCTGGAACTGAACTTGGGCACTGCAAGAAATTCCAGATTAAACTAAGAATCATGTTCTGTCCCTCTACATCCCTGGCCAAATTCAGATGAGAAAAACATCCCTTAATTTCTTCAGCAGGCAATGAAATGGCTGTTGCTTCCCATTCCATTTCAGCAACAACCATAAAGACATCTCAGCCTGGAGGGGCAAATTCAACTTAAATAGCTAGGACAAGGAATTATTATTCAAACGTAGAAGACAGTTTTCACTGCTGCCTTTTCTAGTCCTCCCTGGCCAAGCTCCGTGTTCAGCGATAGATCTTGTTCTCAAATTGAGTAAGGACAAAAAGGGTTTGTACTGCCACGTGCTTTATGCTGGGATTCTTCTTTCACAGATTGTGTGGGTAAGAACCAGGGAATGAGCAGAGACAGTACTTCATGCATTCTATGTCAATCAATTGGACACTTGGGTTTAAAATATGCCATGCTAACAGTTTCTGTTATCAGCCTATCTTCTGTCTTTTTTCTCAGTCATGTAACAATTCGACAGACACAATGAAAGATTAACAGTAACACTTGCAGTCACACTGATTCCAAAAGTCCCATCTTCTTTAATGAGCTCCACCGTGTAGATTTCCTTTGAGTTGGTTTCTGATGGGCATGGTAAGTGGGAAGAATCAGCTGCCTGTCTCAAAAATAAAAACTTTAATGAGATCACAGCATCTCAGTTTAAAAATAAAGGGGGGGAAAGGAGGTAAGAAAAAAAAAGAAGAGAGCGTTTCCAGACGATGTAAAGGGTTTGATCCTGCTGTCGCTGTAAAGTTCCAGTGATACCAATTATATCACTGATATTATTTGAAGCTTATGCTAACGTTACTCAAAATGCAATCTGTCTAAATGCACATAGAGGATGTCTAAAATTAGGAAATTAGACAGGAAATGTTCTGTGACTGGTTTGAAAACTTAAAAGATTGCAAGAAAATAATCAAAATTTTGTCCCTTTACTGGAAAAGGAATGAGGATTTTTAAAACATTTTGTAGAACACTTCCCCCATTTATTCACATATTCCAGACATGTCTATCATTTTGACATTTCCAAAGTAACTTATTCCAAGGTTTCCTTTCCTTCACAGTTACTTTCCCTTCTACATGTAGCTGGTATGTTGTTATATGCTCTGTGCTGGGTGTAACATTACTGAGCAACATCAAAATCTCAGTTACCTCTACATCCAGGCTATCAGCTGAAGGAACTGGAATCCTAGGGCCCAGTTTTGGTGGTAAATTCCAGGAAGGAGTTTTCTCAAGTTCATCTATATTTGTGTCCTGTTCTTTGGGGAGAGCTGTATGACAGTCCTGAGTCTTTTTTCTCCCACTGTCTACACAAGAGATCTCAGATCCACTGGTGCTGTTTCCTCTTGATAGATTCTTTTCTTCATTTAATCCTTCTTCATACAAGTCTGCAAAGCCATACCAAAATAAGAAATTGTTGAATGCAAATAGCAAGTAAACTTAGAGAAAAATATTGGTATAACCCAGCACAAGACGACAAAGTAACTTCTTATTTTAAATGATTGTGAAATCAGATCTATAAAATGAGTTAGTCACTGTGAAATGGAGCACTGCTATTATAAGTGTTCAGAAATGTGTTTGCTTCATTTACTGCAGAGGACTATGACTTTCTGTCAAAGCAAGAAATGCCAAAATTCCTTTAATGTTCAGCAACGCAGCCCAAAATAGATTTTTTCACACTGATGTAGCAGAGACATCACATGATACCTACTAGAAGTAGACTATTTTAGCGTATGGTTGTTCTAACTGGCAGTCAGTAGCAGGAATGTAGTACTACATCCCAGTGCCTAATAAATATGAGTGTCCTGAGTTAACTATTAGCATCCCATAGCCAGCAGAGGCATTTGCCTTTATACCTTTGGGTTGAGAGATGATGAGCTCTACTTCATCAGGAGAGTTCTGTATGATTTTAACTGCAGTATTAAATGAAACACCCTCAAGGCTAATATTATTCACAGAGATGAGTCGTCCTCCTTTAAAAAAAAAAAGATAAAAATAAGACAAAAAACCTATAAATAAGGAAATAAATCCAGCTAACTATGCAAGCATTTTAAGTCTAATTAAAAACTAAGAAAAAGGACCTGATTTGATATTTCCAGCTCTGTCTGCAGGTCCCCCAGGGATAATTGAAGCAATAAAGATACCAAGGTCTAATTTTCCTACGTTTTCTCCTCCAATAATTACAAAACCTGCAAAAATGAGATAGCATGAGAATGCAAACACTGGCAGTATTAGAAAAGATGAACCTTAGGAGCAATGGCATAAGTTTTATACATGATCTGAAGGATGGGGAGCTTTGATTTACATGGCATCAAGGTCTTGACTTGGGAGACCTTTAAACTTAAATTATAAAGTGTGCTGGTGACTGTGGTCACTCTTTAGATGTAATTTTCCAGTAACAATGCTTTCCTGGCTTGCTACTTTTAAAGACTCTGACTACTTTCTTGAAAGATTCATGAACTAGGTGGACCTGCAGCATTTAACACCTGCAGGAGGGAAATGGTATAAAAGCTCATTAGATAAATTTGAACATCATTCTGCATCATGCAACCAGGAAACCTGAGGTGGGCCATGTAAACTTCTAATGTAAGACATCTAAGAAAATTAAATCTATTGTTAAGTAGTTCAATTTCACTATCCTAACTGTGACTATTGCAAAATATATTATTCTCACTGGTATAATAGTTGGGTTTGGGTGTAGGATATTGCACACAGACCTGCACCATTTATAAATTTTATTTTCAATTGTAATAATGATCATCTGTGAAACCTGATGGTCCTCTGAACTCATCCACAAAAACCAGGTACAGTATGATTAAGGTATTAGATAACAAAAATATCCAAATAACAATCAAAAAGTTAAGAAATATTCATGTTAAGTTTGTGTAAACATTTTGCACCCCCACAGACACTACCTGTAAAGTCTAAGATACTTAAAATCAGTACACGTGTATTTCAGATACAAACCAAAACCATATTAATTTCATTCTACTCTTAGCACTTGGTTCCCTTGGTCTTTGTGGCCTTAGTTAATCCTCTGAAAATATAATGGTCTTGATTTATGTGCTTAGTCCTTTTCAGTCCTGGAAATACTGAGTCCTTCACAAAGATTGGTATTCTTACACTGTGAGAAGAATAATGGAGTGAAAGAGTTCGCAGTCTTGCCCAGCCTGAGTCAGCAAGTATCACTGTTAGCACCAGGATCTCATAGTCCCTTTAACAAACATAACATTTATGCTCCTTACTTACCAAATCCATTCTTAGGGTCACGTTTTAGGCTGACACAGATGATTTCTCTTTCTAGACCACTTAGTAAAACTTCCTTTTGGGTAGCTGGTGATCCAGGTGCTGCAGAAACAAAACAGCTAGAATAAATGTAGATTAATGCAGGGAGACAGTAGATTTGTGTATTATGCAAAACTGGAGCTTCAACAATTAATATACATTTTTTTCCCTGATTTCAACATTACTGTTACTTTTGAATCAATATAATTCCAGATAGAAGCTCAAACAAGTGTTCAGAAGTTTTCATGCTTTAGAAAAACCTACGTACGGAGCTATGTAAGCTCTTCCTACAATGTTCCTTTCTGGGAGACTATATATTTTTCTGCAATGTTTTTATTAAGATTAGAATATTTAAAGAGTCAGGCATATAGTGCCCATTGAACCTGAGGGTGATTTGGACACAGAATCTCCTATGGGCTCTAGCCTTAGGCCCTGTGGGTCCTTTTGGCTCCGAAGGTGCAATCCAACCAACTATGATTGCAGTGATGACCTCTATAGTGTTAACAGTAATTAACACTGTGCAATTGCCACAGTGTGTTTAAAGTACTGTTCTAATTTTAAAATGGACTAACCAAATAAGCATAGCTTCATATTCTGTAGATTGGCTCCCCATATGCACACACTCTGGCTTCTGATAGAAAATTAGATACATGGTCCTTATTCCAGGAAGTGTCATGCAAGTGCAAGAACAGAGGAAAAACCTGGAGCCTATGCTGTCTCACACATTATTTATTGAGTTGTAGATCTCAGTTGCAAACCAAACAATGACCTCTGAGCACAGGGATATTGCCCTGCACAAGAGTCTCTGGGTGTACTGAACTACATCTCTGGAGAGCATTATAGAGTCATTTTGTCACAAAGTCCCTTACCACTGAACCTGATGGAAAGTAGGAGTTAAGGGGAAGAAAACAGCTTGTCTTGCTAAACTCTGGATTAATTTCCAGGACTAGAAATACAAAAGGATAGCCTTTAATCTGTAAGTAGAATATATGTTGGTCTCCTTCTACTGAAACAATGAATATGGAAGGGTACTGTCTCTCCTTATAATTATTATACTCACCACTAATTGTGTTCGGAGTTGAATGGATAGAGAGGAAGTCATAACTCCTTTGCTTTCCATTCAAATTAATGTGCATTTCTGACTGGGATAGCCCTGATATGGATCTGCATGGCAGGAAAGGAAGACTGTTACAATAAAAAATCAGCAATGGTACTTAGCACTTCATTGTCCTTAGTCTGTCAGAGACAAGTTGGGAATGCACAGGTTTATAGCCTTTCAATGAGTATTCCAATTCCTGGGACATATTTCATTTTAGGGGAGAAGTAGTTTATCCTTGCCAGCATTTGCTTCCTAATAACAGCTGCTATTAGACCACTTGTATCATGACTGATTTCCCCCTATGTTTTGCTCTGAGCTGACTGCAAGCATCAGGAAAACACAGCATAGCTTCACCATGATTCACTTAGCCCTGCTGTCCATTTAGACAAAACCATGTCTGAAAGTTTTCCTGGTAGCTCATGTTCTCCGTGGCTCTATTCTAACTCTTAGTATTTGAAAAGACACTAGAATTCATCAAAGGCCTTGAGATTGTACAGCTATAGTAACCACCTACACAGGTGAATGTACCAAAACAAAGAGGGAGAAAGTTGTTCTTGCATTGTTCCCTGTGATTTGCACCTTTGGATGTGGAGGTATCAACTAGATCTTGATCCCTCCATCCCTGATCAAAACCAGCTCCTGCTGGTTTTTAGTTCAAATACTGTAATTTCCAGAGAAGATACACAGACTAAAGATTTTACATTTATTCTCCCTCTTTTTTATATTTCCCCATTAACCCAGGTGGTGGTTTCTTCCTGAGTCTGGTACAAATCTTCCTGAGTCTGGTACAAAGTGCCACTCTTTTTCAAGTTCTTCTCTGTTAGTCTATTAACTTCCTGCCTGAATTTGCACTACTGCTGGCACCACGGAGCCCCAGGCCTTTTGGTGTGACCACAATAAGAACTTAAAAAAAAAAAATAGTTTATGTCTAAGTCTTCTTACACACGTTCAGAGAAAAAAGCAAACCTACCTGCCAAGATTGCTTTTGTCTCTAGTCCTGTTGTTGGTTTCCACACTGAGGTTATCACAAGATTTGCTCATCATCCCAGCAGAAAGGTTTTCCAGGTTTGCTCCATAGAGCACATTCTCTGAGCGAGACAGTCTCTGAATAAGGGCAAGGTGTTCATGCTGAGCTGCATATGCAGAATGTGATTTGTCTATTTCCACAAATTTACTGTCCTCTGAATAAGAAGTGAGAGAGGGGAAGAAGCAAAGACAAATGCACTGATATTATCACATCTTTTTAAGCTCAAAGGAACTTTATATAAAAACTTTGGAATATGTCGGAAAAAAAGATCGACATCACAGAAATATTTGTTCTTGTATCCTTGAGGATACCTGTGCCTTGGGGTGAGTAGAAGGAGTTTTCTTTCATAAAAAGTATATGCTACATTCAGGTTTAATTTCTATGAATTATACTACAAATCCACTTTCCACAAAGACAGATGAAATGTACAACCCTACCTAATTTAAACCTGAATACTTCTGTAAAGTGTATTTTGTAAATGATTGGTATATGAGAAACATCTGTCCTTCAGAGTCTCAATTATCCAGGTTGTCAGTTTCTCATCCTTCACAGGCCTTCCAGTCCAGTATATGTATATCTGAGAAGACAGGAGTGCTAGTAACACATGCTCTCCAAAGTTCAGAGAGTCAACAAGGAACTGAGTGATTTGCACAAGTGAAGTCGAGTGGGGACCATCTTGGTGGCAACATTTGCAATCCAGTTTTCTACCTTCCTGTGAAATCTACTAATTGCTTAATGACACCTGGGCTCTGCTGTATACAAATCTGTCCTCTCCAAAGATTTCATTTTACTGAAACAAGATGGTGCTGAAGGAGCCATTAATTTATTTGGGTTCTCAATGGGTGGGCTGGAGAGGGGACTTGGAGGACGGAGACAGCAGGCAATTGTAGACACACTGGAAAGTAAAAAAAAACTCGGCTTGATACAGGCTAGCATAAACATGAGCTTAAATTCTGCTTGTACATGACAGCTAAACTCCTGTGTGTTTTCCTAACAAACGGTAGCCCGAATACAACTTTCTAGAACACTACTTGGCAGCATTAAATCTAGGTTCCCTCTTTCCTCAGTGACTTTGATCAGAGGCATTTCTTAAGGCATCGGAAGGCTTAACTGTCCAGAGTATTAGCGCAGCCTGGCAGTTGCCATGGTGATTCCGAAGTGGAGGGTTGCTATCAAGTTTTGAAGTGATGGTGACTTATACATCTGAAGAGTGCAGCAGAAGCAGAAGCATGCAGAAAGAGCCTCATAATCTCTTACAGCCTCACTGTGGTGGCAAAGGCAGCATTTTCAACTACTGTCTGTCATTGCCTTACTAAGCTTTTTTCTGGGGCAGCCAAGCACACAACCCCAGAACAAGAGTCACATGGCTCGTGTAAGTCTGGCTTGTTTCAGTGATTTGGTGTACTTGTAATCAACACTTGGGTTATAATTTTCTTAGTTGTCAGTAATTTTATTCTGTTATATATGAAATGTAATAATTTTTTAAGATAAATTACCACAAGCGAATGTGACACAAGAAACTGTAGGATGCACTATTAGCACTCATTTGAGTGCAATAAAACACAGTCCCACTGAATTATATTTGAAGCTACGGACATCAAGCAACAAACAGTGCCTTGAACCTGAATGCCATCCCAGGGCCTTTTTCAGTGGTAACAAATTTGTGCAAGAATTTCACCTTTCATGAAATAATTTTGTGGTAAGGAGGCAATATATCACTCATCCTGTTACATGCCATGGTAGTATTTGTTGCCAGCACTTTTATGGCTTTACTACAAAAAGGAGTAACCCAGCAGATAAGGCATGACACTTGATGCTCCTGCAAAGACTCACCAGGTCAAACACTCAGGAGTTGTAAATGATCATGGTTCTGTTCAAGGCAGTGGATGAGCTAGTGAAAATTCATGTTGCTCCACTGAAGTCAAGAGTGATGGCAGTTGTCATCTTAGACCCTTATTTCTTATGTGCCTCAACTTCCCCATAATAATCCTCACCCAGATTTACAGAACATGCTGAGAACTGTGGGTGGGATGTGCTATGTACCTGCCCTGGTTTGAGCAGAATCTTGTCATAGAAACTAGAGAAAATCTGAAGCTTGAGGATGTACTAGTCATATCTTCCACAGACATGGAAAAATCTAAGCTAAGCTATATAGTTAAGTGGGTATGACTCATGTGCCTTTGGTTCAGTGGTTTTGTCCTGCGACTGAACTGTTGGGTTGCATCTCTGTCTTATGCAAAGACAACTAAGTTCAGCTTCAGCATGTCTGGGCACTATTATAGCTTTAACTTGTGTGGAACATTTTACAGGTTACGTTTGGGGTAGCTCTGATATATTTCTTCTGAATTATCAGCAGCAGAATTTTCCTAAAGGGAAGTGAAATTGTGCTTATTTATTTTTTTAAATCTGAGTTTAGCTACATAGTTGTTATCATCAGAGAACCCCTCTTTGGCCCCTGCACATGGCTACTCACATGCACGTGCCAAATTAGGCTTATTTAGACAAATTAGACTCCTCTAACTTTCAGTGTAGTAGGCGACATTATTTTCTAACTGAAGCAGAGTGGAACTGAGGTAGCAGGTTCTAATTCTCAGATTTGGTGAATGTACCTTACCTAAAACATAACCTTGTCCTATGGCCCAGTAACAAAAGTGCATTTATACCTCACCTGATGAAGTTTGGCGAAGTTGCCTAGAATTCATCTGTGCATTGAATTTGTGCTGGGCAGAGCAGAGGTCCAGTAGGTATTTACATGTCTTCGCTGTATCAGTAATGAAGGTGTGTTTCTTACCACTGAAGCTGCTTTCAATCATGAATTTTTTTCTCTGAAGGGGAAAAAAACCACAGCTTGCTTCATATATCAGTCACTACACTGAGGCACTGACAGTTCCTTTATATAATCTTGTTGATTTGTTCAGTTGTATTTATGCCTGACTGCATCCCTTTTGGGTGCAGTAAATGCCTGTCGCAAATTCAGCACTTGTAAGCAAGGTGTCTGTCATTGGGATCGTAACTCTTTTATGTCAGAAGTCAAGAACCTTAGGACACTGAATGCATTGATAGCAGGTTGCTAAAACTGCAATATTTGGCCCTACAAATGTTAAAATTATTAAACAAATTTAATGTGAAAAGGAACATATCTTCAAGGGGGAGAAGGACCATTTATGGAGAGCAAACAAGCTGGGAAATGTGTGATCCAATTTGACACCTAGATTGTACAGTAGTACATTGATATACCTCTGATGTCAAAATCCCATTTAGAAAGTGGTCACAATCTTGTCACCAATACTAGTTTGTTAGCAGACATCAATATCCTAAGAGATGAGGATGGGAATAATGAGATCTGGAAAGTGGAAGACATGATCCCATGACATGATGTAGGCAGAGAAACAGAAGAAAAGAGCAGTAAAGACAAGAGAGGAATGAATATGGAATATGCCAGACAGAGGTTTGGCATTGTCTCTGTAATAGTCAGCACCAGATTGTTCACTTTTACAGTAATTTGACTTCAGCCTTGGCATAAAAACTGCGGAAGTATACCTCACAAAGAACTCAGTATCTTCATATCCACATCCAGATCCAGCTTTGATTTTAAACTTTCAGAAAGGACTTGCCATATAGAGTGACTCTAATTCTATCTCTGAATGCAATAAATTTATCAAAGTGAAAGGAAGAAGGGCAGTAAAGTAGTAGAGTAGAGAAGAGATTCAGTTAGTTCCAACTCACATGAGCTGAAATTCTCTCTGTTTCACGCCACTGGAATCTTAAACTGGCAATTCTTGTGTGATTTTTGTTCTCATAGACGATGATGCCTTTGGCACAAATTCCCAGGATTATTTCCCCTTCTGTCCCTTTCTTGTCTTGGGACACACGATAGAATAGCACTCCATATTCAGGAAGTTGTTGAGTCACCTTGTAGAGAAAAAGTTCTTTTACCATGCATTACTCAAAAAGTTCAGGGGAAGAAAAGTTAGGTAGATGGAGGAGAAAATGCTTTTGAGTGTCTGAGGAGCCAGTGGTTCTGGGTGTTCATGCTTGTCTTTCTACCTCCTCTACTCGGCCACAAAAGTGTTAAAATGTGACTCAGACACTTTACAGAACTATAGAATATGAACAGGATTTACTGTCTGATCTGCAGACCAATATGAGTTTATCCTAAAACTTTATATTTTCTTTCTGGGAAGCTACTGTAGAATCCCCAAATGACTTTTCAGTTGTGAACAGAGATTCTCAGTGACCAAAATAAAACACTTTAAGAAGATCTGTTTTTCAGAAAGTAACCATAGTACAAATGTTCAGGTCCTGAAAACGGGGGCGTCTATAATCACTAGCTGAATCTGGGTTTTAATTTTTAATCCCTTTCGTATTTGGAATTTACATGTTCTTGCCATGGGGTCTATCTTTCTCACTTTGTATGATGTGTTGGCTCCTTCTACAGACTTATTCATTGAAACAGATACTAACAAAGCTGCTTTTCCTCATTGGATTTGCCACGCATGATGGGACTGTCATTAAGGCTAAGCTTCAATCTATTTCTTCAATTGCACTGACAGTGTTAGATGAGGAACTAATATAATTAAATAGCAACTGAACTAAAATGATGCTATAAATAAAAGCATGTGGCACTGCAGCAAAATGACTACTGATATTTATCCATTATCTAATGCCTGATATTTTTCATTTGATGGAAAGCAGAGGGTTTGGGGAGAAAGAGAAATTAGCAGGAAAAAAGTTAAATCCCACATCATCGTGACACTTTAGCACCCTAGAGAAATAGTCACGTGAGAAAATACTTCAGATAACTCCTTCCTCCCTTCTAGGGTTCACAGATACTTTTAAACAAACAAAGACTACATGTTTAGAAAGTGGCTGAACAGCTGCTGTAATTTCAGAAGTCAAAAAAGTCCTTATTCTCATGTTTTATAATCTTCGGGAGCCCAGACATGTTGGTAACACACCAAAAATTTGCATCAAGCCTTAGAATGCTGCAAATACACACCAAAACGTGTTATAAAAACTCTCCGTGATAAGTGACAGTATCTACAGCAGATTGAAATTCTGAGGTTTTTGTTGACTATTCAAATTTTTTCACCATATCTAAAATCCACTGTAACAGGCAAGAAGAAAATAGACAAAGGTAAACAGAGAGGGACTTTCTACCTCAAAATTAATAAATAGTGTTTGCAGTATGGCAAGTTACCTTTAAAAATTCTAGTTCAGCTTCATCCTCAAATAGGGAGCGATTCATACGATGTAATTTAGCAAGCTCTCGCTGTACATATGCCAGGGTCATTTTCTCTATTCGACTTGCTGGAACATAGTCTTCAACACGAAAATAGCTCTTTCCATGCATCTGTGGGGGAAAAAAAAAAGAAAAAACAGAGACAGGAGCCTTTTGTTCTTTCTTGGCTTTTCTTATCCATTACATTTCATTTTCAGGGTGACCCATATGCAGAAGTCCCCCTGCTGCCATTTCCCAAAGGAAGGTGGGAACAGCACGTAGAGTCCTGACAGCCAAATTGCCTCTTGCCCCTGTACTTAGGCAGCTGCCCAAAGCACACACCAGTTCTTTGGGCAGAGGGGAGAAAGTACCTGGGCCTACAAGTGTGTCCTGCACTTAGAGCTGACAGCTACAGCTGCATCAGTACAACCTACAGCAGGGGGCCCATTGCCATGATGGATCTGGCCACATGGATCAGACCACTCAGAGTTCAGTTAATAGAGCTACACTGATTTACGTAAATGAAGATATGGAAGAGAACAGAAACGGGTGTTTTCTATACACTTGAAAACTAGGACAGCTAGTTCAGATATACAATCAGTGACCTTCCTGTCTTTGCAGCTTGTGGATCTGAGCCTACACATAAAATAGCTGTGAATTCTGAACTGTTCATTTGCTTTTCTCTTCCCTATTTACTAATCTCTCTAAGCCCCTCTGCACATCCAAGCTGGGCCTATGTTAGAAACTTTCTACAGATTTTCTGGAGTTTCTCGGATATATTATCAATTATGAAGGACCTAGACTCTCTCATCATTCTGTCATATTTCCTGTCAAATTCACCTGGCTCATTACTATTCCATAATTAGGAATATTTTGTAATTTTTTCAATTAAGTCTGAAGAACTTAACTGGAGGACAAACTGAAATTCTGTGCTATTCACATTTCCTCTTTAAATGCTATGTGACAAACAAAAGGTGCAAAAGTTGAAGAGAGAGACCTCTGAGAAATACTGTATTATTTCTCCACACCTCAGGAGCATAATTGCCAAGCTCTGCCTGTAAAGCCAAAGCGCCGAGTTTCAGGGCAGTCTCATCACTGCAATATAATCGCTCCTCCAAAATATCTTTACGAAGCTGTAGGTAAAACTGATGCCTTGTCAAGCCGTGCCTGGAATAGAAAAGGGTTTAGGAACTCAGGGGGAGCTTTGAATGGTATCCCTAAATACTACTGGTTTTCCTTCACTCAGCAGAATTATCCACTTACTGAATAACATTAAAGTGGTTGACAAAGAATTTTATCCTTAGAAAGAGTGTGAAATTAATGATGGACATTTTCTTCTTGGGTTGGTCATTCCAGCCATCTGGGGCCACTTTGTAGAGTTTGGTCTCCTCATCCAAAAAGAAGAATTCTTTACCTGAAATGAGAATTTTGGGTTCTGTGATAAACCTGGATATACTTCAGCAGCTCAAAGTTCTGCTGTCTTCATAGAGTGCATCACTAGCAATAAAAAATAAAATGGATTGGGGATGTCAGCTGAGATTTATTTCTCTCTGTCATGATTTAACTTATTGCTCCTTTGATGGAGAACTTAGGACAGTATGTAATTTTGGATTACAAATGTTAGATTTTGGATTAGTGTGGTATCTGTGAAATCACTCAAGGATTCTTCGGGCTTGCATTCTGCTCACCATTCAGGTTCTGCACCCCATTGTAATCTTCATGCCCTCCACACAAGGTGTGCTTTTTCCCAGTGCCTCAGCTGTGCCTGTCATCAGAATTGGACTAGGGAGACATGGGTCTGGTAGCTGACATAGCTGAACCTGTACTCCCACTTATGTCTAGGAATAAACACAGGCAGCCTTTCTCAGTGCAGTGCTTCCTGAATTTCTGCTGGAGCTGCATGGCTCAGTATTATTTGAGTACAAGGCTGGGACACAGCCTTTTCTGCCTGGGAATATCAGACAGTACATGTTGTGTGGCTGTGCTGATGCACAGTCCTAGGGTAGACAAGCTTTGTATTAGTGCAGTACAGTTTAAACCAACATACCTTACTTTTGCACAAGCTTTGTATTTGCTTCCACCTGAAGATCTTAAAGGATCTCACTGGAATTCATTGATAAAGTGACCACAGAGGCACTGAGGGACAGAGCTGTCACTGCACTTAACTGTCTCATTACCTTTCAGGTAAGCCAAGCCAAAGTAGAAATGTTCCACTAAGTTTGCATATGCCACCACGGTGTTGAAAACATCTCTTGCTTTGGTCTTGATGTCACATTGCACCTCAAGGCACTGCCCATTGAGTAGAATCACATTGAGATCCCTTTGGGACAAATAGGATTTCCCTTTTTTAGTCTAAGAACACACAAGAAAGAACAAAGAATGAGTGTCAAGTACAAGCAATGCAAGTTCCACAGCATTTTATTACTGAGGCCCACTAGTTGCCTGTCTCTATACAACCTGATGGAATTGGTCACAACACCATGCTATTCTCTGCCTCCCTTCTCATAAATTAGTATCACAACCATTTCTAATTTTTTTAAAACCCAGAGAATCACAACAAAACAGCTGATCATACTTGAACTCCCCAGTCACCAGGGTTATTCTAGACTGGGGCTCATTTTTACTATGTCTGCTGTCAACTTTCTACCTTATCTTAATGAAAGGTAAAGGATGCAAGCTAGAGAAGTCTCATACATTGGCACTAGATGTCATATTGCATATTTGCTGTTTAGTCTTTGTCTCAAAAGTCTTGGGCTAAAGTGAGCGTTCGTAGCCAAGAAGGATAAATTAAGTTTTTTTTGCACCAACAGAAATAACTAAATAGCACTGAGAACTAAATCACCTCCTTTCAAGTCTCAGTACCTCTGAGGAACCCTAACTTGTTTTGAGAGAAGAACATGGAAAGAATACTGGGTTGAGACTCAGATGCTACTTACAAAGAGCCCTAACTAAAATGTCACTAGATTAGTTCTAAATTCTTAATGTTCATACTTACCACAATTGATCCAGGCAGCTGTAAGGTCACTGGTGGTTCACTAGACAAAATAATAAATTCTGGACCTGAAAACTGCAAAGAGGCAATTTAGAAATTTAGTAAATATTTCCTTAAGGGAATGAAGATCCCAAACACAAGTATCAATGAAATCCATTTCTGTTGATCTGTATGCTGGACCTAATTGCCTTCAGTGTTTAATAAGGTGCGAATGCTGATTGAAGACTTCTCTCTGTTTATGGTCTCTCCTGTGTGGACTCTCCAGGGTGTAAGTAGGGGTAAGCTCGTGCTGAAGCCTTTTCTTCAGTAAAGGCACTTAATCAAGATCCATTTCCTTTGCAAGGCACCTATTTGCATGACACTTACAGAAATTTAATTTTTTCTGAGACCTTTTCTCACTTGATTCCCAAATTACTCTGAGGACAGTCACAGACGTGTAAACACATACACACACACCACTGTGATTGCATTACCCCAGCTTCCCTAGGAACCAGACTGAAATGCAGAGCTGCTTTCTTCCCTGTAATAAAGGCTGACTGATGGTTTTTTTAGTAGACATCATATTCTTTTAACTTCAAAAAACTTCAATATATTTTTTTAAGATCTTTTTTTCTTGCTGAGCATCCACCTCAACTAATTTTATAGATAGGGTTTTCAACAGTTACATCTATGCTTTTAGATCCCTTAAGCAAACAGAAATAATTAAATGTCCTCAAGTGATGTGAATCCTTCCAGCCATTCACCGTGACTTAGTTACTTGAACCATTTAGATTATTTTTTAAATTTAGAATTTATTTTATTATAATAGTATTGTCCTACCAATAGACAATGCAGTTTTGTATCACATTAAAGAGGGACTAGCACTGTGTTTTAAAAGTTGCTGAACTCCTTCTGAGAAATGCCATTATTATCCCCACAAAAATCATCATAATAAAATTTAAAACCAAATTTATATGAGAAAAGATAATTTTCCAAAGTGTCTAACTGAAGCTCTTGACCAAATATCTGTCACTGGTCAGTGCTGAGCTTCTGAACTGGGAAGAGGTGAAAGGGCTCATCAGCCTGAAACCTGTCCCTTCTTCTTCCACAACAGAAAATTCCATAGGAAGGATCATGGTGGAGTTTTCTGTGATTCAGTTATTTCTGAATTTTGCAATCCAATTTTTAAAGAAACATTGTCCTTTCCATTTAACAGAGTCCTACCAAAGCTTAGCAACTATAAGTAGTCCATTAGGTGAACTAATGGTTGGGCACATTCACTGCCAGCCTGTGCTTTCTGTCCAGACATACACTGTAAAAAAACTTAAAGTCCTTTGAACACCACTGGCTGGCAAATGTTTGGGTTAAGTGTCTCTAAATTTTTTTGCTGTTCTGAAGCTGCTTTCAAAGTGGTTGGTGCAAACAGTCCATATGGTGTTTGATGCTTGCAGAAATCACATATGTAGGTCAGAGAGGGTTCAATTGCCAGCTTTTGCACAGTCTTAATGGACAATTGCTTTCACTGCCTTCAGTTCTGATGTCACAACTGGACCATGCCTAATTTGGAGTCTGTCAGTTTAGAATACTCATCTAATAAGATGACTTAGTTGCTAATATGCACATTGCTGTCAAACAAAAATTAGACGAGAGGCTTCTCTTTAGTGATATTTACATTTTGAAATCAGCTTATACATTTTTCATCATTCACCTTTTCCTTCCTGTGGAACAAACATTTCTGTGATGCAGCAGCTGCTGAATAGTCCTTTGTAGACACAGAGAAGGTGGAGCCTAAGCTTAGCAGGTTCTGTCGGCTGTTCTTCTGAGTTCCACCAGGGATTTCTTCTACAGCACTCACTGACCTTCAAAGGAAATGTCGCAGTGAGCAAAATATGTAACATGCAATCAACACAACACTGACTTGAGGACAGAGAGCTTAAGGTACAGTAACTACTAGAATACTATGAAGTCCAGGGCAATGTCTGTTATAAGCTCCTAAATGTTTCTTTGCAGAAAAAGAGAATTAATTTAACAGGAATAATATAACTGATGCCCTTTATAAATAAATGTAAACTCTGCTTTGATTCAGTAGAGTCAGGTTTGTTTCTTTTTTTCATTTGGTGAGCTAGATCTAGCTGGCTTAAGTTTGGTGAAGCCAACAGGCAAAGAATTTAGCCCCATTCCCTTCTACAGGATGAAGTAAATTCCTCATTTCTTATTTTCTCAAGAAAAAAAGCTTCAGAAAACCTTAACATTTGTTGTTACATTATTCAGAATTTTCCAGGAATGGAAATATGAATTATTTGAATGCTAATTCATTAGAATAAATTAATGTCCTAGGGAACAGAGGGAATTTTTAATTTAATTAAGAAAAAGGTATGTGAAATCTCAGATCAGAAAGTTGTCTTTGTACTACAGTTTTAATGCAGAAAGTAATGGTGGTTTCCATGTGAGCAGATGTGTATCCTTAGAATAAACTTCAAATATACTATGTACTCAGTAAAGAAAGAATGATTATGTGGTTCAGAAGGAGAGATTTTATTGAGGTGGATTTTTGTTAATAACATTTTTTAACAAATGCCAAAGACACATGGAAGTTTTTCATTTTCCCAAAGTTTCTTCCTTTTCTTTTGCATGTTGCAGATTTGCTTCAGGAAACTATTCAAGGAATTTCTAAAAATTTTTAACAAATTAACTGGAGTAGTTTCTCATCTCTTCTTGCCTAGTATCCAATGACAGGGAACGTGGCAATGGTTCAAAGCTACATCCGATGGGGTTCAGAGATGATGTTAGGAACCATTTCTTCACTTAAAGGGGGCCAAACACTGGAACAGGCTTCCTAGAGAGATGGTCACTGGTCCAAGACTGTTAGTTTTTAAGAGGCATTTGGGCATGCCTGTAATAACATGCTTTAATTTTTGGTCAGCCCTGAAGTGGTCAGGCAGTTGGCTTAGATGATTATTGTGTCTCTC
>VZRQ01003882.1:513058-543818 GCA_013397975.1 Machaerirhynchus nigripectus | reverse complement strand
CTGTCTATAAAGATATCTAGCTATTTTTGTTTCTATCAATGCAACCTCATAAAGATCAATGTTTACCTGAGAAATATGCCTAAAAATTACCTGAAGTGACCTTTGTGAGCAGAAAAATATTATTAGTTCAAAATCCAAGATTCTTTATTAAGAAGGTTTTCTTTCCTGTAGAAAACACTTCCTGTTATTACCCCTGTGAGGTGAGAGATGCCAGATTTAACAGCTGTGTCTTCTTCATATATAGAGCAGAGCCTTGCTTACAAGCTTAACTTTGTGAGATGTAAATTATGTCAGTTGGGCTGCCTACAGAATGAGCATGATGATATTAGTAACCTTTATAGATAGCAAACCCATCATTAATTTTTGTGTTGGTTGTACTCCTACATGGGAAACTGGTGATTTCTAAAGTAATTTCAACTCACTGTGGTCATGGTACTTGTAATAGGATGGTGACTGTGGTAGAAATTCAGTTGCAGATGCTTACAACCAGGAGTGGAGTTTACAGTCCTTGAAATTCTATGGGAAACAGCTTGCTGGAAATTTGGAGAACAGAGTTTGTCTTTCAGCAGAGGAGGGGAACTTATTCCTGGCAGCATGATTTTAGATCAAGCATATCAAGATCATACCCAGGTTGTTAGTTGGGGGCATGGCAATTGCTCTGAAATACTGAGTAAATAAATCCTGTGTTACTCATAAAACTGCCAGATACATGATGCATATATAGATGTCTGTATACACACATATAAATGTATGTGTATGTAGTTAGACAGAGACTTCTTTCTTGACAAAAGCAGCCACTATCCTGCAACCTTCTTGTAGATCTCTCTTGTTGCAGTTTTACAGGTGTACTGGGATATCTCATATTGCCCAGATTATCATGGCTGATTTATCAGGAAGTTCAAACTGTTTACTTGGGACACATTTAACTGGGAGTTGATCTAAATTGAGCATTTCCTGTGGTCCTGAATTACTCGTGTCATGGTTAAAAGAAGAAACTCCTGTTTAACCGGGTCAAGAACCCAATTTAAATGGGATGTCTGTAGGGATTACACGGTGCTTAACTATGGGATTCTGGTCTTTGGGGTGCCTAGAGACTGACAGTACTTAGATCTCTTCTTTGTTTGGAAACAGCCATGATTATAGCTGTACTGTGCTAACACCCAGTCTAGAAAACTCTTGTTTGGCAGCAGTGGTGTTTCCCTGGCTGTTGAAGAGGAGTTAGTATCTATCTGTTGTACAATTCTCAGTTTTCTCTGTCAGTGTCTACAGGGCTGCTGTCCATGCCATGGCTGAAATGAGGCTAATCCTCATGACAGAGCAGAGGTCTTTATTGCTTGTGTCCCTGGGTTACCTATAACTCTCCTCCAGAAAAGTGGCAGTCCAGGGCTGGATATGACTGACACAAGTGAGAAAAATCAATCCAAGGACTGAGGTGGAAATGCAAATGAAAATTATGGATCATATACATGGTCTGACACAACCACTCCAGAAAACACAAGGCATAACAGCCCTTTAATCTGACAGCAAGGCAAGACCACATCCAAAATCTGAATGCAGACAAATAAGGACTCTGACAGAATGCCTTGACAGGAAAAGCAATGACTATTCATACCTTTTCAACAGGTATTTCCCTTCATAAAATCATATAATCATTAAGGTTAGAAAAGACCTCTAAGATAATCAAATCCAACCTTTTACATCCACTGTGGAGCAGCTTCCCAGTTGTTTCAGTCACAGAGGGCTAGTCCTGCTTCCCTGCCTGGTGGGGACACAGCTGGGAGCAGCTGTTCTGGGAGGCCCATGGCATCTGGCAGGACACAGTGGTACAGAGTAGACGTGGAAATCCTGAATTTGCTTGTTTTGTGTGGATTGTTCAGGGCCCAAATTCTATTTCACTAGAGCTTTTGGACTGTTCCACTTGTAACCAGACCGAGTCTAGGTGAACATTATTTATTTATTCTACATAACAGAATATTATGTATTTATTAAGGTATTTATTCTATCAAAACAGGTTCATATGGCAATTCAGGCATTTTGTGATACTGGCATTGCCACACTACTTGCCTGCTTTACTTGGTTATAAAACAGCTTCCATCCTGTAGAAATCTGAATTGAGTTTACCTGTTTATGAAGAGCTTGTAGCTACTTTGTGTCCTCGACCCACTAAGTGTGGGGTCACATGATCTGTGGGTCTCTGGAACTCCCCCTGAAATAAATAAAGGAAATTTCAAAATTCAAATAGTAGCAGCACTCAGCATCAGATGTTGGGACAATTACAACAGGGAAGAAATTTATACTAGCAACTTCCTCTCTTGTGTCCTCGCTTGGACATGATAAATGGCTATTTAATAAGGTTAAGTGAATGCTACACCAGCAGTATTCCCAGTTCCCTAGTTATTGTTACTTCCTCTTCATAATCCTTTATGTGAATGTCATTTGGAAAACAGCTGTGTAGGTACAATGGCTGTCATTTCCATCTGTATGGGGGTAATTTGTGAAACAGCTTTTTCTCTTCAGAAATTATGCCCAATTTTTGTTCTTCTATTTCCAGGCATAAAATGGGCAGAAAAAGCCAAGAAACTTCTCTTTGGCTTAATCAGAGTAGAATATAAAATCAATGAAATGAAAATGATTGTATCTATTCCACTGGTTACTCGCTATGTTAAATATATTGTGAATGTTTTTACATCATAAAAACCTGGTGGGAGTAGTGGATGGTTTGTGGGTCCTTAGCAAATAAGGATTGCATTATTTTTCACCTTCAGTCATCTCTGCTGCTACGGAATGGACAGGTGTTGCTTTGTCCAAATACATGAAGGTTGAAATTTAGAGGCAGAACCAGAGAGGGTTATGCAAGTGGTAGATCTATGAATGTTTCTTGTATCAGCAGAGATATTTGAAATCTTTAAGGAAGGGTGAGACTAAATTTTTCTTCACTTGGATCATTTCACTGATCTTATTTGAAGAAATGCATATAAAACTATTACATAAGTAGGATGATAGAAGTGATAAGATAAGCTGTGCAGAAGCAATCATTTAGATAAAACATTCATGCACTACACCCTGAGACTTCACTTTGAATTCCAACATGAAAACGTGACACTGGATTCTAGTATACCAACCAACCAACTGCAATTTTAAAACCTAGAAAATCTGCAGTCGTGTTGCTAAAATAAGCATAAACATGTGGGGTTTTTTCAAGCTGCAGATGGTAGTGACAAAATGTGAGATTTGAGATAAGCTAGTTACCAAAGTTAAGTTTCAGTCCTGTGTTCTGAAATGACATGCTTTTTCATGAGAAAACCTTGCAAAAATCTCTGCTTACACTATGGTTTTCACATAATTGTATGAATATATTTTGACAAGCACATAAAATTCCCCTTAGTCTTTCTGTATCAGCTGTTACAGCAGTGGGACAACTTGGCTACTTTCAATGGCCAGACTGCCATGCTTTGATCACAAATCCAACACACACCTGACATTAAATTAACATGTACTCCTAAAAGAAGTTGATCCTGTAGATTCGATATGTTAAGTGAGCTACTAAAGTACAGTCTTGATGTTGATCTCCTCTAATAATGGTGCTCTACTAGATGGTAATATTTCTTCTCAGAGAAGAATGCTTTTTTTGGAATATATTATGCCATGAAAGAATGTCTGTGGCAAACAAGCTCTCACATTCCGTGTTTACTCATGTATTTTTAGAACCTTGTCTTACAAAATCCTGAGTATGAACTACTCGGTGTTTCAGTGGAGATGGAGACATGCACAAAGTCACTGGAATGAGCCTTTGTCAAGTTTATGACCAAAATTTTCTTGAAAGTGCTTACAAAGCAGGCTTCTGTTCTGAGCTTCCCTTCGCTGTGTGCGACTGTGTATGTGACTGACACGTATGTGTCACTCAGGGAGCAGCTGCAGCCTCAGGTTTTTATTGCTGCTGATACTGATTGCAATTCTGGAGCTTCAGAAAAGCGCCTTGCAGGAGGAGAGACTTAACATGAGTAACCTCACTTTCCTCATCCTTGGGCTGAGGGCTTAGGGCTGAGAGGCTATGACATGATGGGCTTTTTTGCCAGGATGTGCCAAATTTCTCTCTGAATTATGTCCTCATAGAATTGCAGTGAACACACAATTCTTTTGCCATCTTTGCTAGGGAAATAAGTTCCTTGAGGTCATGCTCTGTGTCTTTTTTTTGTCTAAGGAATTTTTAAACTTTTAAGTTCAAAAGAGTAAGGGTAATATGGTCCTAGATATTTTCATTACAATGAGCATCTGGATATCATAAACACAACTTAATGCTCCCCATTGAGAAAAAACAAGGACTACTCAGCAGTTTTCTGTTATTTATGGCATCAGTGAACTAACCAATCAGTGTGCACACCTTATTGCATCAAAACTGATATAGTGAATGCTAGGGTTATTGCCTTAGGGAGGAAATTTCTGGGATAAAAAAATCCACACGTGCTTACAGAGCAGATTTGAATCTATGGCACAGGAGGACCTAGTACTTAATTTCTCATGGAGTCTCATAGAGGGAGGAAGTGAACTCCAACTGGAAACTTCTACCTCTTGGTCTAGGAGCTCAGGAGACATGCCACAGGCAAGGTGGGAAAAAAGGTTGAAAGCACATAGGAGGATGGATAACTGTGGACTGGAGGATAGGAATGGGCAGGAGTTTGAGGTGGGGACCTGGCATGGTAAGCTTGTTTTTTTTAGGAGAGGCTGATGGCATTTGGCAACAGCAACTTTTCGCTCTTGGGCAGTGTGAACGTCTCTTCTAGGTGATCCCAGTTCAGATTCCAGTTTATACATGAAGATACACATGCACAGCAGTATTCCCCTTGCTCCTGAATTACTTTTTTGCTTCATGGTATCCCCTTACACTGTGATTTATGTGGCTTGGGAAGGAACCCAAACAATGTCTACCACAGTGTCTTCACTGTACAAATTCTCTGCCCAACAGTTTCTTTCATGTTGTTCTTGCCACAAAAGGGTTGAAAGTGAAGATAAATATTCAACTCTGGTATCTCCAGACCAAGTAAATCAGACCAGCATTGTCACCTGGCATTTAGCACAACAAAAACAACATGTTGAGCAGGAAATGCATGATGGCTCTGGGATAAAAATAAAAAGGAAAAAAAGGGTTATTTTGTTGTTTTTTCCCCTCTAGATTTCAGATTTAGTCCATTTGTTTTTGAATGAGCTTGAAGAAAAATTAGTCCTCAGCATTCAAATCTTAGGTATTATTCATAGATGCAACTGATTTCAGAGCTGGCATAGTGACATTGCCCACCATATGCATTTGTAGGGCAGGCCCACCTTTTCTGTATCAAGACCCCATGTGCTGAAACCATACTGTCAGGCTTTGTGCTCTGCTGAATAGCTTTACCTGGCAAAGGGGGTAGGAAGCAAGAAAGAGGTGATGGTGCTACACGGTAATCAGGGAATCTATAGCTTTACAGTAGGACACAAGTGAAAAAGAATCTAATATAAAGGTATCTTTCTTCTCTACAACGTAGCACAAATATACCTCCCAAGTCACATGACCACAAGTTGCATGGGAGTATCTATCACCTGGTACATGGTCAGTCCCACACTTTGGGGGACAAAAGAGATGAATACATAATTCACAAACATAATCTTTTATAAAAATCTTACCTTTCCTGTTTCCTCGGTTAGACAGTATCAAAGATGTACTTTCAGAAATACTATTAGAGTCACTATAATCCACAGAGAGTTGTCTGTAATCTTCTGTTGACTGACTATAGTTCATTAATCTGGACCCTTTGTCTGGAAACAGAAGGGAAATATGGTGAATCATATACTTTGATTATGAATCATTGTATTTGCATGTTAATGTAAATAACATTTGGATTGACTAATTTTTACATAGTACACATATAGTACACATCTCTCTGTCTTCTAACCCTGACTCCAATGCCTTAAAGACTGAGGAAAGCTTGGTAGCTTCATTCTATTACTTTCATAATCTTATTCTGACCAAAATTAGTTTTCATAGTTCTCAACTATTCCATATAAAACAAATCTAATACATGAATTCTATTCTACATGTTCAACTGAAAGGTTGCAAAGTGCAGATAACCTGCAAAGTTCTTATTCCTTATACTCTGAGGTCCAAAACCTTCAGCTATAATGTCTTCTTTCCGTGTGCAGGGTGGGTAATGCCCAGACACAATCCACTGCTGGAGTCAGATGCAGAAAATCCGTTAAGGGGTCATCCTAACGCATTAGGATGTACGTATTTCTCTTGCACAATGACTTTGCTTGCATCCTCTCTTGTCCTTCTACAGAATCTCTGAGGCATTGTTTTTAATTTAAAAAAAGGAAGAAATTGAGTGCTGCCTTGCAAAGTGGGGGTCACGCATTTTCAATGTAACTGACATCCTAATTCATTGAAGTCCTTTGGCAAGAGTAAGTCAAGTGACCTGAATCACCGGCAAACACAGAGATCACACCAGATACATAATCCCTAGAACCAGTGTAAGGAAACTGGCAGGAATTTGTGGCTAATATGGGGTTAAAGATGGGACCATCCCTTTTGTCAGCAGCAGAATTTCTACCTACTTTTGCAAGTGTGAATCTACAAGCTCAGTTTTTGAATAAGTGAACCAATATGGCTTGATAACCAATAATACCTAATGGAAATGTTCCACATGTATTTAAATGCATGTTTGATTCTAGCTGATTTAATGGAGCATATATGTGAATTGCTGAATAGGAATTCAATGCCTAATGTTGAGCATATAAAAAAAAATCCTGTATAGCTTGGATTGTCCAGCTTTCTCCTTGCCCCAAAATCAGAGATCTCTGTCAAAGTGAACAGTACAGTGTAGACACTAGAAAAAAGATATAGAGTTACTCTGAAGGATAATAAATCTTGATCTTAGCCAAATGAAATAGAAAATTGGTATATATTGGTTTATTTATATAGTGAGCAGGATTTGGCCTTGCGTCTTGAAATCACTCTAGCAATTCATGTGTGAATTTATAGAACACGTTTTGAATAGAAAATTAAACTAAAATCAAAAAGGAACCACAAAACTTTGCTTGAGTAATCAAAAAGGAAAGATGAATATATATTCCTTAATGGAAGGAGGATAACCTCACAGAATCCCACCTTCAAAAATACACTGGAGTATACAAAGTACAAAAGCAGTTTTGGAAGTAGAGGTATTTTATATGCACAGGTTTTATGGAAAGTGCTTTAAGAGTCAAATCTGTGCAAGCTGATTTGTTATCACTGCTTCACAGCCCTGAGACTACTGTCCTTTGTGGAAATAAGGAAAAGAAACCTCACTGACTTGCCTCAGAGTCTTCCCATTATGAGGTAATTTATATGTAAAGCAATAACTATCCTATCCAACACTACATGCAATCACTACAGCATGAAATTAAACAATTCATCTACTTTGGGAAAGACACAGAAAAGGCTGTCTGTATCCTTATGAGAGAGTTTGGGTTATAAATCTTTCTTTACCTTGGTGAAAATTCATCTGGGATGACAGTGTTGAGGTGTCCGATATTTTGTCATGCAGTCTTTTCCTTATCACGTGACTTCTGTTCAGCTGAGAGGCTGTGCTGTCTTCAGCAATCACTTGCTCTGTCTAGAAGGTAGTAATATTAAAGTCAGTGTCATATGATATGTGGACTTCAGACTCTCATAGTGAAGTGATCCCTGCCCTCTGGCTGTCAGAGGCTGCTGATTTGCTTTGTATAAGCAACTTCATTTTCTCAGGTTAACACGAAGTGGGACTGAGTATGTGGGCTCCATGCTCTCATGCTAGCTAAGTTTAAGAGAGGACACCCTCTGTCACAGCAGTAAAGAGAGTAATAAAGACTGCAAGGGAAAAATTATTCTCAGAATCTTAATGAATACTGGTTGAAAACAAACAAACAAAAAAAAAGGTGTGTTTTCTTCCGTTGTCATTCAGCTTGTCAAGAAAAATGTTTTTTGATATTTCAACTTTTGAAAAAACTCCAGTGCTCACTTATTAAAGACTTCATGTGGTCAGGCTTGATTGCACAGCAAATATTCAATTCCACTCAAGGACAATGAATTCATTTCCTAACATGATGTAAACGAGATTTATTTGAATCTCATGAAGAAAGTCTGAAACCAGAGTGGCAATGGAGAAATCTTTACTGTTGTGTAAAGTCCATTCCTGTGGCCAATATTAGGTCTCTGTAAAGGTTATGATTGCTTCAGTATTAACCAAAGAAATTAAGATACTCTAAGTACAAAAGTTGGATCACTTCCCAGGAGTATAGAAGGGGTGTGTGAGACAGCTTCATTGCTTTATTTGCTTGTACACGTGCCCACACGATTTCCTGCGTAGAAGTTTAGAACCAAATCTCACTTCCTTAATCCATACAAACATTAATTTCGGCAATCACTCACCTGTGTCCTGTGTTGCTGCGTGCCTCTCTCACCACAGAAAAGGAGATGATTGGAGTATGAGGGTAGCACCTACCTCGCTGACACTTCCCACTGCAAACTGGACCATTTTCTTTATGTAGAATTTTGCTGGTAAGGAAGCAGATTCCTTCTGATGTGCTTCGCATGCTTCCAGGATTGATTCAGGAGAAAGTCTTCTATGTGGCAGATCTTCACACAGTGTCAGCAAGAGTGTATGTAGTTGGTCACTCAGCTGGAGGGACTGAGTCAAAATAGAGGTACTGTTAAATGACATCTCCCAGGGGGCTGAAATCCTCTGTAAACTGGGACCAGGAATTTCTCTAAGCCTTTCAGTTTGGGTGAGAAACAGCCACTGAATTCGATCCAGGATAGCCTTGGAGAGACTTGACATCTCCAAGACAAATAGGGGCTTCTTGGTGACAAACAGTTTAGTTTGCTCCAGAGCTTTGTTAATTAGACTGTGAATCAAAGAGTCATGCAAGTAAGATATGTGGTAGCATTAGCTTCAAAAAGGTGAGGGAGTTGTACCAGCCAAAAGTAGAGATAGAGACCAGATACTTATATTTTAGGGCCATTTAGCTTATAAAGCCTTTTCTCTTAGAATGTGAAAGGGAGGTTAAATCTGCCAGAAGCCTGTGCTCTCCAAATCGAGAACAAGCAACCAAAAGCATCAATATTGAAATGAAGCAAAATGTATGTTACAAGTCTTTGAAAGGTTTCTGGGCAAGCAAGAAACTTATAATTTCAGCTAGCAGAGATGCTGATAGAATTTCCTCAGAAATAAGGAGAGTTTATTTAGTTTTATTCTTGCATCCCATTTTTGGAAAACCACATAAATGTGCACAGCACCACAATCATGCCAACATGTTTTTCTTTTATTCCGTCCTATCTTAAAATATTAGAATCATAGAATAATTTAGGTTGAAAAAGACCTTTAATATCATTGAGTCCAATCGTAAACCTAACACTGGCAAATCCACCACTAAATCATGTCCCTGAGTACCACATCTACATATCCTTTAAATACCTCCAGGGGTGATATTCAACCACTTCCCTGGGTAGCTTGTTCCTACTTGTCTTGGAATAAATAATCTACACCCTTAAAATCAAGGTACAATTCATCTTAATAAGAACAATTCAGGTTTTTGAAGAAACAGAAGGAAAAATAAAAAGAAAAAGGAAAGATAAGCTCTTAACTAAATTCCCTGATTTGGGTGAACTGGTATTTTTGGTGAAGCTTAGACCTTGACACAAGCTTTTCAATTCTTTCTAGTGGTCCAAAACATAAAGCCCCTTTTAGTGATACTTCAGATTATGCCTCTCAGTCTTTGAATCTACCAGAATAAAAGAAATCGAAAATGTTTGTTACTGGCCTGGTTTGGAGGAACCTGGTAATCTGCTGACCAATAGAGGGTCATTCCTAAGGAATACACCAGCATCTGTCAAAACAGAAAAGGAAATCCTGTGTGAAATCAAGTACAGAAAAGCCTCAAACTAGACTCACCATCCTTTTGTGTCTTTGGTCACAAAATGGCAGAAGTCAAACAGATGATTTTTTAAAAAAACTAGACTAAGCATATCTAAAAGTAAAATACTGACTCTTAGCTTATGGACTAGGTTGCATGCAATTAGCACTGTTCAGTTTGAGGGGCTGAGCCAGGCTGCCCTCTGTTCAATGATGCCAGGAGTAGGGAAAGAAATTTGAACTCCTTTCTTAATTTTGAAGCTCTCCCGCTGCTGATTAAAGTTCTCCCCTACTTGTGGGAATGACTAGCAGTTATATGCAGGAAAATAATTACTGGACTAAAGGCCACCTATTCCACAGCTTCATTTTTCTGCATAGTGTCTAAGTGGTCAGTTGTGTGGGAATCTGAAAATACTGTTTTTTGCCTGAGGGGATTATGTGGTCTTAGTGGTATTTAAAACTTTTAGGTGCCTGAATGTTGTATCTTACTGTCTTGACAGAGAGACTCATTTGTCAGAGAGAAGAAAAATAAATTGCTAACAAAGCTGAACATATTTCTGATTTCCTGGGACTGCTTCCACCCTCTGATTGTACAGATACTGCAGTCCTGCTGCTTCTGGGATTACAATTACCATATCTGCTTAAACACCATTTCATAGAAATAGTCTTCCTTTCTGTGGGCCTTTACAAATAATACATTTCTGCAGGCCTTTAGGACTGATGTCCAAACTTGATTTTGATGTTGACATGCATGCTAATCCAATGGTAAGATGCAAGATACATGTAAATCTTTCTAACTGTAGCCTAATATGATTCGTTTTATTAGAAGTGAGGTGTGACAGTAGGTGCCTGGTATGATGCATTAAAACCCACGAGCTTGTCTTCATGAGGTACTGTCAAGATTTACTTTGCAATATACCTCACCTTTGTTAGTCCAAAGCGCTGGTTTTTACTTGGGTGGTGGAGCAATTCTGGTGGACTGAAAGGGGCAGCTTCTATCTGAGATGCATTGTTTTGGAAGGACAAATTTCCTTCAGCAGACAGTAGTACTGACCATGGGCAAATCACACAGATGGCAGGGTCTGAAAAATGTTGAAGTAGATAATGGAGATCTTAGTGTTCAATTCACTGCACTCAGAAAATCGTATTTCTAGCATCTCACCTGTATAGCCAAACTCATCACTGGAGATGTACCCAGGATGACTTGCCTGACTGGGGACCTCATTGGTCCTGACCCACAGACTGAGTTCCCAGCCTGACCTCAGTTGTGCCTTGTCACTGTGGCCTTGCCTGCTGATCGCTGGGTTCTCTGACCCTGGTTGCCTTCAGCTAGCGTTCTCTTTTCCTCCTTCCACATCTTCTGTAGTGTTTTATACAAATCTAACTCACACATGCTGGAAAGCTTGTCTGTTTTAGGAACAGCCAGCCAGCTTGTACTTCAGCCTAATGAAGAACACCTGGCCTTCTGTAGTGCTGGCCAGCCAACGAGTGACGTTCCTGCCTAACCCGGCAGTGCCCCAGCATGCCGGAAATATTCTATAGCAAGTGGTGCTGACCATCACAAGATCTGGCAGGATTTATTACATCAAGCACAGTGCAGCAAATGTGGCAGTATTAGCCTTGAAAAGAGGCTGATTCCAGAAACAAAATAGCTGTAATTGAGAGATGTGGAGCCAGAGATACGCCTTAGTCAACTGGGATGATGCTATGGAGAGGCAGTTAACCTTCCTTGTGCTCCAAGAAACTGGAGCACTGTGGATTCAGACTCCAACTTGGCATCACTTCTGGACCTGAGCTCTCTAAAGACATGTTTTAGCAGCCTTACACTTGGCCTACAATCCAGCTTGGTTCTACATCCCTGCTTCTCGGTTTAGTTTTCATCTTCTGATGCCCTAAATTCATCTGGCACAGCATAGCAAACATAGGCTGATGATATCATTTTTTTAAGAAAAATTTGTTTTGTTAAGTCAGCAATCATAAGAGTGTAGTGTCAGCTTAGTGTCTGGCACAAAGTCAATAGATGGACCTGAGCTGAACCTATCCAGGTGGGTATCTCTGTGCTTCACTCTTTTGCACATTCCTGGTGCTTGTAGTTCCTGGGGTATTCTATGCTGTTGTTACACCAGTTAATAGAGAACTGATGGTATAGTCAACCTGCTGTAGTGTTCCAGTCCATTAAAAACTAGTTGGTAATGAATGTTCACTCCTCCAGCTATAGCAGAAATAACACATCACTTGTTTTCTGTATTTTGTATTTTGATTCTACATGCTCATGATGTAAGAACACATCCATTCTCCCCTCAAAAGGAATATCCATTCACATAAACAGTTCTCAAAATGTGACAGGTTGCTCAGCTGTGCTCTCTTGTTGTTGCGCAGTTGTGCTCTGTGCTCTCTCAAGATGGCCTGCTTGGCAAGCAATCCTCATAATGATAAGTCACATTATTATCATCAAGGATAAAAGTCTTGTACTAGCTGAATGGAGACCCATGTGGATTTACTTGTCCTTCTCTATCAGTCCACGAAGGACATGATCCTGGCTGGCATTGCACTTTCTCTGGGTGCATGTTAGTCAGACTTTAGGAGGGACTCTTCTGTGTGCATAGAGTTGTACTTAGATTAATTACTAGCTGATGTTTCATTTTAAAAAAAAAAACAAACCAAAACAACAAAACTGTGTGAAGACCTCCTATGTAGGCAGAGCAATCTGCACGTAATGCCAGCAGCACTGAAAGATTTCTCACTTGTATTAGCAATATGCTGCTGGTGTTTTTGTCTCCACCCTGCCGCCACAAACAAAAAACCAAACAAACAAACAAACTCAAAAGAATTAAAATAACTGAAGAATTAATTTCCAACAGTGAGAACTCTAAAAAGATACTTTTCACCTCACCTTTGTGGAGATCCTCCAGAAGCTGCATTGTGGACAGGTACAGGAGTGCCCATATTTCTTCCTCCTCCAGAGGGCTTCCTTTTGCCCACAGGACCTCGGCCAATGTCACACAGGAACTGCTCATGCCTGCTGCAGTAGACACCGGGTTTTGGACACACTAAAGTAGGCTGGATTGCTCAAGACAAGCCCTACTGATTATAGCTGTACCCTTCTCTCACAGTAAGAAATATTTTGTGAACCATCCTACTTTT
The DNA here is from genome assembly GCA_013397975.1 of Machaerirhynchus nigripectus. Lineage (NCBI taxonomy): Eukaryota > Metazoa > Chordata > Aves > Passeriformes > Dicruridae > Machaerirhynchus > Machaerirhynchus nigripectus. Next base: position 530,772 of record VZRQ01003882.1, on the reverse strand, counting down.
TTGTTCAGAATAGGTAGGCATTGCTTATCCCTGTCTTAATCTGAGTAAGAGTAAATAAATGGGACTGAACTAAGTGACTTCCTGTAATCTTTTTGAGCCCTTTTACTCTTCATTTGAAACTAGTCATAAGATTCTGTGGAACAAATAGTTTTACTCAGGAGATCCTTCATGAATATTCACTGTTCAGATTTTGTGAGTGGTAATTTGAATGACAGGTGATTGATTTTCCTGCCTAATTGGATTTTTCTACCTATAAAAACATGACAGAGTTAACCTAAGAAAGGAAGAAGGCAAAGCAAAAGATATGTCACATGAAAAGTTTATAAACATTCCAACAGAGCAATTAAGTTTCATTCATTGCTCAGCAGATTGATCTTGTAGACTCTTACTGAATTCATCGATGAGAGCTTTTCTTGCTCACATATCTGAGACTCAATGCTTGCAGTTCATCCCTTCCAATATACATATTAACTTGCTTTGTTCCACTAAACCAAATTAAAAGGTGATTCTCTTTTTGAACTGCTGAATAGCAATTTAGTGGCTCCCAGCACACTGTCCTATCTGACAGGTACATAAGACCTGGCCTAGTGCAGAAGAATGTGGGTCTGCACACTCAACCCATTTTGTCTCAGTTGCATCACAGCATCAGGTCATTTAGACAAAGGCACTCTGTAGTGAATCATAATTTCATGTCCTATGTACTGGAAAAGTATTTTCCTAATACCAGCCCACTAGGAACTGACTTGTCACTTGAAGTATCAAGGTTACTTTTCCTTCAAATGTTTCATTATGCTAGCTATTCTCAAAGAGGGTTTTGCTCTTCATAAATGGGTCTGATCTTTCCATTTAATGAGTCTTAAATTTCAGTAATTTACTAATCTAGTCAGGGTCTAGGTCTACACATCAATAAGGAAAACTGAATCCAAACTTCAAATTTCCTAAAAATTTTTGAACAGCTTTTGCTGTTACTCTCCTGTAACAGTGACCTTCACAGGTTTATTTTTATGTTGTGTAAATAGGGGAATAATGAGAAAAGTTAGAAGTGATCCGTTTACTGATTTGAGGTTTTTACATTGTCTGTAGACCAGCAACTGAGGACACTATAGCCTGGGATGCTATTGTCTGGTATAGGATTGTAGACACCACTGTAAATTAAGTTCACTCACAGCCTGAGGACTGATCTTCCCCCAGCAATTTCTTCACTCTCTGCACACAGCCCACTTACTGCCACTGTTTGCTCTCTGCCTGCAATAGAACTCTCTGTGTCTTACAGCTGATTGCTTTGCCAGCTTCCCATTCATTATGGAGTCTTCAAGGGGTCACTGCAAGAGCATTACCGTGTCCTGCAGGACCAACATGTTGCTGATTAATAGACTACTCAGACTTTGCTTCATGGGGTCTTGTCTTGGCTCACTAGCTTGCAAACAAGGAATCACAACATGGGAAGAATGATCCTTTGTTGCAATCACTACAGGATTATAGACCAACCTAGTGACATTTTAAACGGAACCAGAGTCCTAATTTTAGTCTCTGTAGCTTCAAAGGTCAGTAAAGCTTCTTACAAACCTAACCTTAATTAGATGAGACAGACAAATCTTCTTAATCTAAGCCATCACCATTTCTCTTAATAATAAATTACTGTGATAGCATTTCACTTAACCCTGTGGTACTGGGACTAAGCAATCAATTCACATCCCCAGAGCCAGAATCTGTGTGGCTTCTCCATACAGGTAATCCACCAGATTGTTCTTAGTGCTGTTTTATTTGAGACTGTGCTGGGGGAAGGAGCACTGCACCCTCTGTTTTAGATAGAAGTGTTTATACCAAATGATTTCAGTGCTGATATTTCTAACTAGCTTAAGTTACTCGATAAGCAATTATCCAAATTGCAGGTGTTACAGCTTTATAGTACCAAAGTAAAATCAGCAGTTACACCAGAGATGATTAACTTTTGTAGTGAATGTTTTTTTTCTAAGCGTGAAAGTAATGTCTCAGATCAATACTAAGTATGAATAAAATTAATTCTGCTATCAGTGATGTGCAAACTTCTTGAAAAAATATTAGATTGTATGGCCATGGAAATCCTAATCTCTTTAAAGGTAACAAATCATCGCTTTAAAGCAATGGTGGAGTTAAGCAATGTGCTATTTTACAAGCAAATTAGCAATTGGTTTTTAAACATACTCATAATGCCCTGTGTCTTTAGGATGTATTTTTGACTTCTGATTTTCAAGACCAACATGATGTGATATTTAACAAAAATCTACCTCTGTGAGTGCTTGGGGAAAAAACTATAGCCAGGCTGTGCTGTGTGTATTATAAGAGAGTAAAAGTGATGGAAAGATACTGTTATCATTGTAGCACTGCCCATATTCATGGTCCCTCATTTTAATAAAAGCTGTGATCCAGAACCAAACAATTCTGACCTTCAAGCAACCTACAATTCATAAGACAAGGCAGACAAATGAGGAGGCAAGAAGGGAAAAGTTAACAGCAACTTTGCAAAAAGGGACTTTTTTCAGTAACACTACATATCAGGAAATTATGCTGGATCTGGTTGAGCCTGCAGGGAAAAATTAGAGCAGCAGGATGTAATCACCTCCTTTGGAGTTTGGCCAGGACATAGAGGTTAATGTTTTTGTGACTGGAAAAAGTAGCAAAGAGCTTCCAGTGCCAAGTTGTGCTTTGAGGTCAAAGGCTGATTTTACTGATGTCTATGGAAGAAGATAGTACCATCCAAATAAGCCTAAAATACCCTCCCTGTTCTAATCTTTCCAACACATTTATTCATTACATAGACTCTCTAAAGTCAACAGACTTTCCCCTACTCTTTTTGCATAGATATGAAAGGTTGCCTTGGGGTGAGGCTAACCCATCATTTTGCCCACATACTTATCACATTTCTTTCTAAATAATTCAATTTTGGTACATTTTGTTTTATCATATGTGCAAATTTTCATCCACTGAAAGCTGGAGTCAATGAAAGAAAATGCATTTATCATGAAAGTAAATGAACTACAGCTTTGCATCTGAATTTGACACTGAGCAACAATTGTGCATTAGTAATTTCATATGCCAAGGTCACTTTATTGGATTTGGCAGTCTTATTTAGTCAAATGTAAAGGAGCAACTTTGCTTTGGTCAGTCTTTACTTTTGCTATTTTGTTTACTGTGTAAAGAAAGCAAAAGAGCTAAAACCCATTACTTTCATAGGAAAACTGACCTTCCTTTATCAAACACAGTCAAGTGCATTTAATATCCCCAAGAGGAATGGGTCAGCTGGATTGCTAACTACATGACAGCCCTTTTCATGCCCACTTATCAGAGGGAATTTACTGGGGAGTAGGTTCAGCTGTACAATAAGTTTTATGGCATGAAAGTCAATCCATTCTCTGGATGATGGTGAAAAAAGATGAAGGGAGATCATAGGACACACTGGTGAACAAGGTGACGAGGAAGGAGAAATCACATTTAGCTTTCAAAAATACGGAGTCAAGTTTGTTTCTGGTCTACTTGTAAAGGCGTAAAGCAAGAACAGATTTGCCCCATCTGGACATCCTGAAGAACAACTGGAAATGAGAACTTTGGCAAAATAGTTTGTGTATAAACACAACAACAGCAGTAACAACAACAACAAAGGATTAACCTTGGTATGAATCAAGCATTCTGTGAACTGGAAAGGCTTCTGTCAAATCAGAAAGGCCTTTCAATTTTTACTGCCTGGAAGCTGTTCTTGCAGAGGTCTTGTCCTTTGTGTGACTGAACTTCCAGTTCTGATTCACTACCCTCTGTGTGTATATTGCAAAACACCTAGCTGTAAACTTAACCAACTTTTAGTTTGCTGGAAGGTGTAAACAAATGTAAATTTTGGAAATAGTTCTGTCTGGGAAGGCCTATTTATGGTTTGGGCACACACGCCCGTCACAGCCCCTGTATTAGAGGTGACTAATTGATTTTGACAACAGTGAGCCAGAGAGGGGCCACTCAAGCATGTCCTCTGACAGACCTGAGAGGCTGCTAACACTGGCCACTAACCTCACTAAAAGAGTGTAGGCATGTACTGCCAGGCAAGTGAGATGGGCTTGGAGTGTAACTTCTTCCATTTGCACCACTATATCCAGGAAAAGTTCTCTACTCATAACAGTCCATGGAAGCTGGGGTAAACCCACTGCACTTGAAGACATATGAAGTTGGCTAATACTGATTTTGCTTAATTTACCTGCAACGCCTAAGTATCCATCGGTCATTTTCAAGGGCAACTTTAGAGACATGAAATTGCTTCTTCTAGTGTGGCATTGAAGGACTACATGCACGTCTATAAAAAGATGGTCTTTAGCCAACCTTCTCTAGACACAGTATTTTCCTTAGCCTTCTATCCCTTTCATCTGTTGTACTCCAATTTCTTAGCTATGTTAGCAGTCCCTTTTAGGACTCAGGTGCTACCTGATAGTCTAAAAGCACCTTCTGTAAACAAATGACCAAACTCAAGGGAACTCAGTCCTCAGAACTTCTTGTATCAGTGGCAGCAAGATGAAGTGGGGGAAAAGAAAACTTTCTGAAAGAAGGTAATTAGCCAGAGGACCTCAGGTGCTGTTCGGCAAGACTTGAGGCAATCAGCATGCAAGACCAGGAAATATGGGAACTTGAAGTAATACTTTTCTAGGGTGTTGGAGGGCTAATAGACTGATTTTAAGTACTGAAGAGGTGTCCATAGAGATAGATTAACAACACAGACTTGCTAATTCTGAAAGATCATTTAAAATGAAAAGTTATAAGGAAAATGTGGTTTTAGTCAGCATCCTTTTACTTGATCTGAGTGCTGGACAGTGCATTATTTACATATCAAGTCATGTAATTTCTGACCATACCCAGGTGAGGACCTTGACTAAGATAAAATCAGTCTGGCTATCCTATCTTTTGATTTTCCTCTGTGGTTTTCCCCCTCAAAGATTAATAACTGACAGTAACACATGGCTTTGAAGTGCCTTATGTTTAAGAGCAGGGATAAATTTGTATCTTTACATCTTTATGACACAGAGGCCCAGAAACTTCATCAAAAGGGGCTGAAAATTCATGGAGGAATAGATGTAGATTAAAACACAAATCATATCTCACTAATATCTCATTAAATGATTGCTTAATATCAAAGACTGGCTGCATAATAAATCAAATTTGGAATACAAAATTAGGGGAATTAAAAATAGGATAAAAATGGGATTGAGCTATAGTTTTGAAATAATCAGTGTTAATTTCAAAGTACTTTTATAGAATTTATGAGCAACCTGTCCTGAGCCTTTTCTGTAGTCACAAATAGAGAAGGAATGATGCATCAATCTCAGTGCCTCTGACTCCTCTGAGTCATGGTGGCAGGAACAGCATTTGGCATGAACCTGCATTCAACAGGAGGTATCACCAGGAAAATACTTAACTGATTTCCTTCATGCCCTAAAAAATCACAGAGTTTTAAAAATGAATGTAGAGACAGTTTTGAAGCTTAAAATTATCCTAGTGAGCATACAGATTAAAAGTTTGATATAGATAATAATTTCTGAATTAAAATGGGAAGATACTAGTTGCTTTTTATAAAGGCACAAGATTATTCCGTAGCATATATGTATTAATCTGATTCTCTGTCTCTACAGACATTTTGGGACCAGTGATATAATTTTGCCACACTCCAGTGTCTACACTGAAATATTCTTAAATGAACAGTTTTCACATGAGGATCACAATCCTTTGTTGCTCAAGGCTGCATGTTTTGCTTCTTAAAAAAACCCCAAATACTAAAAAACCAACCCAAATCCTGTAAATTAGACTACTGTATTGAGATTATGAGAGATGTTGGTCTTCAACATTTTTAGGACTAGAAGATCCTGAAGAATCAATGAAAGCTGTGACCAAACTGTAAGCAACAACTTTAAATCTTTTTTGTTTTTCATCTGATACATAACAATCCACAAAACTGTAACATGCAAGAGGAAAGATGATCACATCAGCCTGTAACCATGAGCTTTGAATAGGGTCTGATTGCATCTATTATGTTGATGATTGTTCTGATTTAATATTTCAGGTTGCATTCTGTTTTTGAAGAACAGTGTTCTTCCATAAAAAAAACCTAAAGTTATGAAAATATAGTATAGAAATAATTAACTGAGAAATGACATTTCTTGTCAATGTCAATACATTTGCTTTATAGGCACTATTCATCTAGAGCATGTAAAATTGAAAACCCAAGTAAATTCTTAAAATATTTAAATGTAGTTCAAATTGAATTAAAGTAATTCAATTGGTTGTTGCTATCACCAAATTGTTACTGATAATCTAAGAGGAAATACAGAAAAAGCTATATTGAAAATAAATGTAATATCTTAAGTATCTTAATGATAAATGTATGCATACTTTAAGAAATAGAAAGGGAAAGACTTTGGGGACAGACGGTGCCCACCCTGTGTACTTTAGACTTCCTTAAATGTCTACACTAAACTCTGAGCCTCTTCTGTATACAATACATGCTGGGCCAATTCCAGTAACCCTTTTATATATTTAAAGGGTTCTTGATACATGCTATCATTCACAATATTATGGTTTCTATCTAGATACATAAGCATAGCAATTGGATAAAAAGCTGAATATTTGCTAATTACTGAAGTACAACCTACTGTATTTCAATGCTGCTTGTCCATAAAATGCCAAGAAATTTTACCTATATGAAAAGTTGCAAGACAGAAAAGAGCAATTTTTTTGAAAAGTATAGTTTAAAATTAATTTACATCATAACCTCATTTATCCACATACTTTCCATATACAAATTTCATACTCTGACTCTCTGTAAACTTGTTATAATTTTGGAGAGAATACACTATATTCCTCATACCAGAGAGATGAATCTCATTAAGTATGAAATTTAACTCTCTGAAATATGGGATGGAAATGTGTGGGTTTATAATTTGAATAAACACTTAAAATGCTGTTAAAAACTTCTGTTCAAATAAAATAGACGGGCAGAGCCAAATCTGCAAACACTGACAAGTCAATAAGGGAGTTGCCTTGTTGCTAAAGCTTGACCTTGCCTTAGAAAGATTGTGTCCCAGAAATTATAGCTGCAATGAAACAGCCTTCATTATACGGTATTTTTTCACTCTCTATTGTAAATTATTTTATTTCCTTTCTAGAAACATGTACTTTAATCAATAGGAGAATTAACCTGACTGTTGCAAATTATTCAGCACTGAAGGGGGATAAAATTTCATTGGTGCAGAGAGATTAATTTCTCTTCTAGGAAGTCATAAACTTCACATAAGTTAGGCCAGTCTCTAAACAGTCTAATCTTTGAAGGAGAGAGTTGAAATCTAGTTCCTGAATAGTGTAGTTACATGCATCTCTGCAGGGAATTTCATGAGCTGGGTGGTAAGGGTGCTAAAAAAAGTGACTTTATTACAAGACCCACTGACATTGTTCCTCAAAGACACAAAATGTTATTGATACCAAAAGGAAATTTAGAAAAACCCAGCACCCTACAAAATCAGACTGACAGGGTCAAATTCTTATTTCTTCTCTACTTCAAAGGGAACCTACCAGTGAATTTCAGAGGAAAATATTACACCGTCTGCAGTCAGTTTGCAAGTAGACATTCTTTCAATAGAAATGCCTAGAAACATATCACTGGAAAACTGCAATCAAAAGAAGGCAGTGCTGTGCTCATTCTTGCTAAGTTTATATGCCCTTCTCCTCTGCCGTGGCTGATGCCAAATGCCAAGGACCACATAGCACATCTGTCTGTGATAGACAGCTACTGCCTCTAAAGTAGCTTCTGCTACTTTTCTTTGGTTTTTTTCATGCACCTTTCATAAAAGCTCATTCTACATGAGACTAGACCAGACTGGTGGGTGGCCCAGAACTAAATCTAATATATCTAATACATTATCTGCGTTCTAGCACTTCCAAGACTGAAGCTTCAAAGCCATGCTCTCTGCTGCTGCGGTACCAGAAATAGTAGGACAGAAGAACTCAAGCACCATGGTAATATTTCCCTTTTATATTTATTGATTTATGTCCTTTTTAATGCATTATGTAATTCTCTGAAATGAGGCAGCCTCGTGTCAGACATAAGAACAGGGAATGAAGGGTCAAATGGTGATACTGAGGTTAAAAGGTAGCACCACAACACAGATAAAAGAACCTGAGCAGGCTGTACACCAGCTTCTTCAGGAGACAGAGAAAAATGTATTCCTAAATGAAAGATGAAGAGCTAAGGTTTTAGTTTATATTGTCCAGTCTTCCCAAAGTCTCTCCATCGCTTCTCATAGCTAATCCTGTTGTAGTCAATGCTGCTGTGGTTTGCTTATTGTTAAAGATAGTTCTTGAATTCTGACAGTGCCACAGTTACACCTTTGCTTGCAGAAGAGAGATATTCAAAGCTTCTGATCTTGATTCTGATGCTGACTGGTTCTGTTACTTGAGAAGGACTCAGTGTCTTCCTTCACCACATCACTGAGGATGATGCGGTTTCCCATCATTAGCAATACACTTTAGATGTAAATAGCAAATTATCAGTATTTTTATTCCTCTGGAATCTCCATCCATAAATTTCTAGATCAGTAATGATTATGAAGCCTATGCCAAAACCTCCATGAAATGAGGTTGCTTTTCTTTTAGAAACTGCAAACTGTAATGAAGGGACTTGCTAAAAACATTGGAGGGCAGTAGAGAAGAAATTAGGAAAGCGGTTTCTTAATTGAGAGTCTTTGGTCGCAGGTTGTAATCACTGGTAATCTTTCTGCTGTTTGGAGTTCAGAGCTCTTTCCAAAATAACAGTACAAATCCATCAAAAAGTAATGTACTTAAACATGTTTTCCAGAATCATGTGAACTGTGTTATGCAAACAAAGACTTGTCTCTGCCATAAGAGCAGTAACAATTTAGTGTCTTCTACTACTTTGCCTTCAACAGGAAACAAGACTATGCTGAGGTACCCTGATTTTTGAACAGTGCAATACTGCTGTAGGTGAATGTTTTTAACTACAGAAGAAGGCAGGAGGGACTGAGCACTGACATGCGGGATGACAATCCAGACAGCTCTGTATTATCATTTTTCATACAAACAGGCAGCCTTCTAATCAGAATTAGCTAATGATTTAAGAGAAATTAAATGAGGTTAAACGTAAAAAACTCAAAACAACAAGGTCAATATCAGATACTGCTGCACAAAGCAAAGAAGATGAGTGATTTAATACTTATTTAATTGATAATGAGATTAAGAGAAATAGGTAAGAACCTACCTGTACAAGTTGGACAGATGCCGCATCCAGAATAGTCTGAAATTTTCTGTATTTTTGCCCAGTAATGGTTGTTTAGACCATAATAGTTGTAAATAGAACATTAAACATATTCAGGACTTGATTGGACTTCTGTTTCTTGGTTTTTTTCTCTTTCTCTTTCTTACCTTCTGTCTTCTCTCTTTCTTTCCCCCCTTCTTCCTTTCTTTCTACTGCTTTGTTTGTATCTTGTAACTAAGCACTGTGTGGTCTGGCAAGTGGCTAAGCAAGTAAACAGTGAGGTTCCTTCTCTTACTTTCAAGCCAAACCTAGCAGCTCCTGGTTTGAAGTTGAGGGCAACGTCATGTCTGCTAAGGCTGTTTACACTCCTTTCTTTTTTTTGTTTTCTTTCTTTCTTTTTTCTTTCTTTCTTTTTCTTTTTTTTTTTTTTTTCCCTAGTAGTTCACTTGCCAGGTAATGAGAGTCAGCTTTTAGGAAGTGGCTCAGTATAAATCTCTGGGTCCGTCGACTTACAAGGACTCAATTGGATTACCTGACGCACACGGGAGCATTAGATCTAAACCCCTGTAGACTGATGTCACTTTCAGCCCCCGGCCAATCCAGGGAGCAACAGCACTACCAAAGCAGACACTGGTGGTCTGATATGAGCAGCAAAACCATTCAGACTCAATAAACAATGCAGACAAGATTTTGATGGGTCTATCTGGCCGGAAAATAAACCAACCCAAAACTGAAGGAAGGAAATTTGATAATTTTTTAATACTGTCTAGTTGGAAAATTTTTTGTTAATTATAGCAGACCTGTGCTATAGCAGGCTGCACTCAGAGCAGGGCAGAGGGAGCTCTTGGGATGCTGCAGGGCAACTGTGAGCTGGGTGTAAGTAAGTGAAGGGAACAAAACCTTAGTAAAACAGAAGAAAGTTCTATTGGAATAATTCCAATAAGCTCTTCACATTAGTTGTTCCTCCATTTTTCCAAGCTCTGTTTCTCTTTTATTCTAGTTTTTGTATAAGTCCACAAATCTGCATTTGTTTAATCTTTCTCGCTATATTTTGTCCCTGAGCAATGGGAGTTGCAAATGCATTTTTGTCTACAATCCTTACAGGAATACCTCACAGATGACTGTAGTGTAGATTTCTCTCTTCTCGTCAAAATGAAATTCTTGTATTTCTTTCATTGCCTAACTTCATGCAATTAGTCATTTAAGTACAATGTGGGAAAAAAAAACTCAAACCAGCCTCATATTTCCTTTCTTCTCTCTCAGTTACTGTCAATGTTGCCACTGTTGTCCCTAGCCCACACTCTGGACTTCGCATTCAGTTCAGTCTACCCTTCCACTGTACCTGAGCGTTGACAGGTGCTTTTGAGGAAAATATATAAGCTATGGTCTTCTTTATTTATCTTTAAAGAAAATTTATTCAGGTTTTAATCATCTCAATTGCTGTAAATCCCTCTCTTTTGACACTTGGAAATGCAATATTGCCTTATCCAAAATGGCACAGAAAACATATTCTGCTGAATTCTCACACTGGGTTCATCACCCATCCTTTCATATCCTACTCCGGTCTCTTTAGTTTATAGCAGCAAAATAAAACTATTTTTTTATAAATTCCAGCTTGGTCCAGAAGTTATAAATCTGATCTGACAGGCAGTCTGACAGGACTGCAGGCAGGAATAAAACCAGACAGAGAGGTCACATGTCAGATGTCCCAAACAGAACGTCCTGGAGTTGGCAAACCAACATTTATTGATAAACCTCACCAACTGTGCAAAAGAAACTATTTATTGCCTTCTCCTGTGATCACTGGACTGATACTGCTTTCCATTTTTTGAATTTGTGGATCCAAATACTAACAGATCAGCAAAAAGGCTGTTGATGAAAAAAGTAAAATCAGCATTGATGCAGCTCAGGAAATATTTTGCTTCATTGTCCAATGCAGTCACACCAGCAGGACAAAAGCAACACAGAAGTTTGTGGCTGCTCCTTCCCCAGGTAACGAGTGGGGAGGAGATAGGAAGTTATTTTTAGTGGTGCATTTGTAGCTACCAGATTGGATTTAAGTAGGTGTGTGTATAATGCTGTTTGTGGAGTTAACAGGGCATGTGGCTTTTTGAATGATTTTGCTAGAAATAATGTGTTGTGTGAACGTGCTCCCGTTAAATCAGGTAGAAATGCTGATTTGATTAACTGATCAAAGTTCCTAAAGACTTTATGCTCTATTGCTTTAAGACTCAATGATTCTTCTGGAGAAAACATGCAATTGCAAACCTGTGGTAGTTCTGTTGGCATAAGCAGCAGTTCCAAATTTGTGAGATCAAATTCTCACCTGTGATTCCTTCTTTATTCTACATAGTCATTGAAAACAGCCATTTTAGAAAATTACTCAGAACCTACTGATTTGAACCAAAGCAGTATTTCAGACTCATAAACTCAAAATATACAGTATGAGAGCTTCAGTTGAATTCCTTCTGTTCATCTATTGAATCTCACTGTGTACAGGTGACATATAGGTAATTGCAGTGAAGTTTATGTAACTAGATCACTATGAAAGAAGGTTAACAAGATGAAAGACTATTTATCCCAGTGAAGGAACTGCTGCATGGAGGCTTAGGATCTCCCTTATGTTCCTTCCAGCTTTCTGAGAACTGGCAACGGCTAGAATCCAATTATTCTCTGACATTAATGCCTTTTTATCCCACAGAAGCTGAAGTGTGGGAAGCTCTTAAAAGTTTACATAAAGGTGAAGATTACTATTTACTTCTCAGCTGATGGTGGTACAAGCAAGCTGTCAAAATGCAACCACAGCTCAGACCTGGGGTTTCTGTTAAACATAGAAGACTTATAGTGCTTCTGTTAAGTTTTAACTAGTTTTAGTTTGGAGTCCCATGGAGCCATGAAGTCCCATAAACTGCTTGAGCTGTCAGAGCTAAATGGAGATCACTTGAGCTTTCAGAAAAATCAGGGAATCTCCCTTTTTGTTTTGGATCTGCTTAAGTCATACAACAGGACCTAAACACTTCTGATAATGACCTTCCATGCATCATCCCTATGTCTACCAGATGTGAAAATTAAAGTTTTATTTCCGTCATGGTTTCTAAGCAGATTGGAATTTGTCCAGTCATCTATATTTAGCTCAGTAAAGTAATACAGGGATGTGAGTCTATGCTCTTGTTCTGGTCTTTGCTGTCAGGGGTGTTTCACAGCAGTATCTTTGGGAGAATCACATCTGATTTGTGTAACCCTAAGCTCAGTTTAAAAAGAAAAAAAAAAAAAAGAGGCCAGTATCTGAACAGCCTGTTTCCCTTTTAGAAATAATTCCTAAAGTAATTAAAAGTACCACTAAATAGGGAGTGGAGGTGTATTGGAGTTTGTTTCTAAGGTTGTGTTTGAAAAGTGCAGGAAGGCAGCATAACACTTACTGCCACTCGTGACAGCAACCAGCTTTCCTTAAGAACAATAGCTGGCAAAGACTGGCTCAAACCTCCAGGAGTTTCTAAATCTTTAGAAAGATCTGTGAATGGATGAGACCCAATTAAATGACCACTTTCAGTTCAGTATGTTTAATTTGCTTTTGCTTCTTACACAGCTTTTGAGATGTAATGTGAGGCCAGAAAACATTATTGAACTAGTAGCTCATGTTTATGACACCTGATTACAGCTCTGCTGATCCCAGAAGTAATTCAGTGGGAGGCCAGTATTCCTATGATACATCCTCCAATGCATCCATCCAAGATACAAGAAGAGAGGCTGCGAAGTGATTACTATTTAATGTCAAATCCTCTCAGACTGTAATGGAACCACTTTCTAAATTATAAGAGTAAGGTCAGGCCGTTAGTCTGAGGAAAGAAAGACTGAAACTTTAAAGGTTTCTGGGGTATGGCGATGGAATTCCATGTATATACTCAATGTACAGTTTCATGAAAAATAGCCATTTTACCCAGCAAGGACATGGATGCTGGTTGTAAGGGACAAAAAATCATCTTCTTGTCTCTTGGAATAGAGATTTTGTACTAGTTATGCTCTTTGTCACCACAATGAAACCTGTGTAGATTAACATATACTTGTGTATATCAGATTAACACTGAAGGGCAAGGTCGGGGATGAACACTGAATGCTGGCTGGAGAGACTGTTACTGAAAGTTTGCCTTCAGTATCCCCTGTGCTCAGTGCCAGAGTCATCAATGGTGTTGTTCTGTGTAAGGTCACTAAAATGTGGTCAACTTTGGATGGTCTCATATAGCAGAAACCATGAAGAGAGGATGGCACAGGAGCTTTTCCAATCATGATCGCTTTGTAGTAACAAGGGAGAAAAAGCTGATATAAAATTCCCTATGGCCTTGTTCTGAATCCTGAAAATGCCCTTGCCTCTGGAATTATTCTTAGAAAGCCAAATACTAAGTCTTCATTGATAAGGGCGCAGGAAGGGATGTCAGTATGTACTTTAGAAAGGTAATGCCAAACCCCAAAATCTTTTCTCCAATTTGCCTATGAAAAATTTCTATTGAATAGTAGTATAAATAAAGACCAGCCTATGATGTGTTAATATCAGTGTGCAGAAATATGAGGTATGTGACCCCATAAACACTGTTTTCCAACAGTTAAACTACACGTCCCTCCAAAAACAATTTCTGGTTGGCTGAGTATGTCTAATGATTGCACATACTTGCTGCCTATTTACTCAGTGCACAAATTAATATAAATTGGCTGTACATGGAATTATGAAAGCTCAGGAAGAACTTTTCAGGAAGAAAAAAGAAGGGGTTAATAGTAGTAATGATATTTGAGAGAACTAAGTTTCTTGGCTAGATGTGCAGAAGTGTCTGAGCTTCAGTACCCATTAGCCATGAGCATGGCCCCACCTTCCCGTTCCCGTCTGTAACCTGTCGCATGGTGCCCCACGGTGGCTGCTTGCCTCCTGTTACATTTGCTCAAGCCAGCAAGTGCTCCATTCAGTTTGGTTACTACTCAACAAAAATATTTGCCCCGGTTCAGCATTATTAAAAGCCAGGATTCAAGTGTATAACTACATTTTGCAACTCCTGTCTGTTTCCAGTTCAATTTAATGAGGGAATACAGGTCCCTCTACCTGGCTACTTGGAGTTGATTTCATAATGCTTTGCAAGACATAATTAATTTTTAAGAATCTAGCTGTTACAATGTTTCTTTCATTAGATTATTTTCATTATTAAAACAATTTCAACATCAGCTGTATTAATCAGTATTCAGTACTATGTGTGATTTTTCTTTGTACACCTTTCTAGGCTGTAATATGTCTAATAATTTGGCTTTTGCTAGCAAACTTCCATTTCATTTTCTTATGTGAAATGCAGCTTTGTTGTCACAACCAGTGGTGAAAAAAATGTTTCAGAAAGATATTATTACCAAAATGCTTTATTTATTTCTATTTGTATTATTTCTGGAATTTTCTAAAAACTTTCATAGTCTGTATTGTCTTTCCACATATATCTATCTTCCTTAACAAACAATATTTATCAATCTGTTTTCACAAGAGGATATGGATGTTGATCCTGGCTGTGGCTGTGGCTTTTTAGCTTGGAAAAACTGGGCGCCCTGAGTACCCACAATTCCTATTGATCTCTTCTTGATGAAGTGGCTCTTTCAAACAAACACCTTCCCTTTGACTGAGAGAACTGATGAAAAAACTGCTTGTGCTCCGGAGTCCCTTAATGCTGCTCCCAGGGCTCTGTAACGCCTCTCCATACTCCTTAGACTGTTCCTAGCTGTACTAGAGGTGCCCACACGAAAATCAGCATCAGGTAACAGCCAGTGGACTGTGCAAGGCTTGGCAGTCTCTCAGTGACATTCCTGGGAAGCAGCACAGCTCTCTAGAGAGCATGTCAAGTCAGCAGCGAGTGCCTCCGTGCCTCCAGAAGAGAGTCACCTACTGCTGCCACCCGTGACTTTTCCTAGCAGCACTGGTTGTTCAGGGAACAGAGGGGCTGCCTCAGCCAGCCCCAGCACCTCACCTGATGGGACAAGGTCTTTCCCCCTCAGCCTGCAGAGCGGTGAAGCGGTTCTGCAAGGGCACATGCCTAGGATATCTTGTTTCTATTTTCAGCTTCTCTAAAAGTGACTGTGGGCATAATCAGGCATTTACTTGAAAAGCAGCTATTGTGGTTTAAGCCACCTTGTGTCTGTTCACTACAGTCCCACTCTGCTGAGTTACTATGTGTATTATGCTAATCCATTTTGGTGCAAGAATCAATCACTGTGCTTTACTATGGATGCTTTGGGAACAAAAATGACTACTCCTTCTATCTTTTGACCTGTTATTTTATGTTATAGAATCTCAGTTTTGACATTTTGATTTTTGTACATCAAAATTTGTGTCAGACATTCAGATCTATTTCCTTGTCTCCAAAGATATCAGTCTGAATTTTTTGCTTTGCAGCTTATAAACATCAATATGCTAAAGCTTTGTTTACTACCCTGAGTAAGTGACAAGTTAATGAAAATATTAAAAAAAGACAAAACTACATTTTGGATGTAATTTCATTACTGTTGAATCCAAACACTTTAATGTTCATAAACCTACTTGTATACCAGTGCACGGGAGTGAGAAAGTTTGCAGTATTTTGACATAATTCCGATTTTACTGACACTTTTAAATCCAAATATTTATTAAACACTCAACAACTGCTTATTTTAAAGCACCAGTCCAAATCCAAGACTACTGATACATAAACACTGAAACTGAGGAGGTGAGAGAATGATTAACAATTACATGAAGGCAGAGGTTGATATTCATGCTCCAGGTTGTTCATTAATTTAATTTTGGACTTGTTTTGAAAATTGATTATACATAAAATCAAAGAAACTTTTGTCCTTACTTGAAGAGCTACTATTTCAATGTCTTGAAAATTTTGCATAATGCACAGGAAGTTTATAGCTTATCTATCATATTATATTTATTTTTTAAAGCAATTATACTGGCAAACAGCAAATTTATGGTATGAAATTCTTACTTTCAGAGTTTTCCTTTATAAAACCTTTACATATTTTCCAGCCTCTATTATCATGCTTTGCAACAACACCAATCTGATCTTTTTGTATAATTTCTGCATCATTATTCCTGTTGCTTATCAGCTTTACATCCAAGATAGCAATAGATGCTGATCGCAGACAAAGTTGTAAGGACGAGTTTTAAAAAGTCACTCAGAAATACATCTCTTTCTAGAAGCATTAACTTCGTAAACTATAAAATCCTAAGTAGAATTTGATTACACCTTTAAGGAAAAATAAATGTGACAAACCTGGATCCTCAGCAAAGCACCATATTGTATTTTAAAGGGACTATTGTCCTTCACTTGCAAATCTCAATGCAATTTTACATCAGATGAGATGATCAGGAACAATGACTCTCCCAGAAACATTAGGAGTAACATCAGTGCTGTAAGGCCATGGGACTTGTTGCAAATAACTGAACTGGCTGAACACAATGTCACCCCACCTGTTTCTTACTGTGCGGACAACAGAGGTTAACGCTGGAAGTCTATGTGCCAATAGAAATAAACATCTAAAGGTGTCATGACCTGCATCAGCCCAAATAAGCAGGCTGTTTTAATTGCCTGGCCAAGATGAATATGACCTATCCAGATTAAATTTTGCCTGCAGTGTATTTTGGGCATGTATATTGCCCCTTCTGAGCTTTGCCTGTGGCATATGTAAACAAGGAAGGGAATGCAGTACCTGGCTCTGACCTAACACACTGCAGTAAGAAAAAGCCTCGGAGCTAAAGGCTGGTTAATTCTGTTTGGGGGTTGTCCCACGGAAATGATCAGAGGTAACGTGGGAAGTGTGTCTTAGAAACAGAGCCCAGAGGCACCTACGGAGGACTGGGGGCGGAGTCTGAACAGGTTTTTGTTTTGTTTGGTTTTTTTTTTTTTGTGTAGATATAAAGGAGGCATCATATATCTGTCTGTGGAAGTCTGTAGAAGAACCACTTTAACATATGGAAAGAAATTGCCTAAATTAAATGAGAATTTTAAGGGCAGCATACAGAGGTGTCACTAAAATGGGTATATGAACAGTATATGGACAGAGCTATGGAGGTGAAGCTTTTAACACCAAGATAGTGGGCAAAACAGGAATATTCTAAAGCACTAGCTTTAGCATGTAAAAGTCAGTGCTTATTAAAGAGGGATAAAAGCTGTTATCAACAAAAATCTCGATAGAATCTTTGGCATCTTTAAAAATGTGACACAGGCCGCATGTTTGGCCGTGAATAAAATGTGAAATGTCCATTTTCACAGTACCCTGTGCCTAACTGGCAGATTTTATGTATTTTTAAATACTGCTCATAGGACCTTTTTTTTGTAGTAAAAATATACACAGGCTTGCTGCAGGGTGCTGAGTGGCCTCCTTTTGTCTCTAAGCAGGGACATTCCCGAAAAAAAAAAAAAGGGAAAAAAAAAAAAAA